>JAPEKM010000002.1:22240935-22254562 GCA_027575975.1 Cathorops multiradiatus
TGGATTGAGGTCTGATTACAGCCGGAGTCCACCAAAGCCTGATATGTATCCCCTTGGATACTCACCGGTATGCGATATGCTCGAGCCCGATTTAGGGCGGTCCCTAGAGCGTTAGGGATCCGGACCACCATGCCCACCTCCATCACTGAGCACTGAGGCTAGAGGTGCCCTGGTTCCCCGCAGCGCCAGCATACCAGCCCAGGCTCTCCCTCTGCACCAGTGTTCCGGACATCACTCACCTGAGAGGAAGAAGACACAGACAAGGAATTAGGAAATGGTAGGGCACCATGGGTGCGGCGGGATCGCTGGGGTGGAGCCGGCCCCCGCCTCTGTGGTGGGGGAATGGGGCAAGGACGAAGAGCAGAGAGAAGAGAGGGTAGAAGAGGAGACATGCTGTCCTGCCGTCCGAACGGCCGCCATATGGTCCTCCACCAGCTTGATGGCCTGATCCAGCGACGCAGGGCAATGGCACTGGACCCACTCCAGTGTCCCTTCCGGAAGTCGGGTGATGAATTGTTCCACTGCCACCAGGTCGACAATTCCCTCGGTGTCGCGGTTGTTGGCTCTTAGCCACCACCGGCAGGCATCCCGGAGTTGCTGGCCAAACGCAAACAGCCGGCCAACCTCCTCCAGGCACAGCATGCAGAAGGAGGAACAGAACTGCCATTGCTGTTCCGGGGTGCAACCCACAAGTTGGAGGATGGCCCTGCGGAGGTCCGCATAGATCAGTCGGCTGTCGGCGGGGAGCTGTAGCGTGGCCAGCTGCGCCTGGCCTGTTAGCAGGGGGAGGAGGCACGCCATGCACTGTTCCACTGGCCAACCCCACGCCTCTGCTGCCTGCTCAAAAAGAGCGAGGAAGGCTTCGGGGTCATCATGCGGACCCATCTTCATTAGGGTGAGGTGGGGAGGATCCGTGGCGATGGTGATCGTGGGCCCCGCCAATGCAAGCAGGTGCTGGGATGCCTGGCAATCTTCCTGCTGCGCCAGCACCAGGGCTTTGAACCGTTGTTCCTGCTCCTTCAGGAGGGCAATCAGCACCTGGTGCTGGCTTTGTTGGGCCATGTTGAGGGCATGGATCAGGTCCTTGAAGGGGGAGGACTCCATGGGGCTGTTCTCTTCTGCACTCTGTCCCAGGATTCAGGACCACTGTAGAATCAGACCAGGTGGGTGGAGCACAGAAGCACGGCAGGCCAGAACTGAGTTCTCAAAAACCACTTTATTTTTATCTTTGCAACCATTCACTCTCCCAGGCACCCACACATGCACACAAGTGTTCTGGTTGGGGGAGAGCTCACTGGGTAGGGCGTGGTTACTGGGGAAGACATACAAACACAGGTTAATTCCCATCAGGTGCAGTGATTCTGCCACTTACCTTCCCTGACTCTGCCCTCCATTCACAGAGCAATGCTTGACCATACCTCCGTTGCCACACCCTGGTTTCCACCGTGTAGCCAGGTTGCGTTTCAGCTTGTACGTCTTGGCCCCGCACATGCTGAGGAGGATTGACTGCCATTTTGACTGATCTGTAATGTATCTTGCCACAAAAAAGTGCTCCAGTCTCTCAACATATTCCACCCAGTTGCCATCCATTTCCACGTATTCACTGAGCAAACCAACGGTAGTAATGTTAACTCACTAGCTTAATTAACTGCACAGTAACTTCTATTTCAAATACACATGGCAACTCCACTGCCATTGTCCTCAGTTTTAATCCTCGTCGCCAGTGTAGTAACCGAGTGGTGTAACTTTTAATAAACTCACACATAGATGGGGGAAATCATTTAGGCACTTTTACTGAACTTCACTTAACTTCAGCCAACACAACACACATCAAGAACCACAGTGTCACACACTTAAAACCAGGAGGAAACAATACACACAAATAAGGTTCCTAGGGAAAACAGCCCTCTTAATAAACTGTGGGTGGTAAAAGAGAGCAACTGGACTTTCTTGAAGAAGTTTCCCCTGTCATCCGAAACGTTTCTTCAGTTCTGACTGACTAATCGGGAGTCAGTCAGAGTATACTCCCTATTAGTCAGTCAAAACTGAAGAAGCCTTTCGGATGAGAGGTGAAACATCTTCAAGAATCTTCAAACAAGTCCAGTTGCTCTCTTTTACCACCAACAGATCGCGTTCACAAGGTTTCGGGATGGACAACCCGAAAACAATGCCTCCTGCACCTTACGGTGGTGGAGGCATAAAAAGGCACCTTGTCACGTTCCCCAGAAATGGTACAACTTAATTTCTGACTGTTACAAAATGCTGACACCAGACTGCTTCCAAAAAAAGCTAAAACAAACATCTCCACAGTGTCTGCTATACAAGTCCCTGTGTACATTGTTACAAACACATTAATATCTACGCTACTGAAGGAAGGCTGTGTCTGTTCACCTGTGCAAGTCGACATGGCTGGACACACGTACTCCATACTTTGCACATGGACTGGTGACACCCCGGAAGGTCCCAAGACAGGAATTTTTGACTTTCCAAAACATGGGATTAGCGCTAATCCAACACACTACTCATTTCCCATAGGCTGCAGGCCCGCCACGTAGCCTCTGCACGGAATCCGCTTCCCCACCCAACTGGGAGTTTCGATTGTACCACGCAGTCGGCGCTCCTCACCAGAGACGTCTGCTAGGGCCAAGTCTACGTCTCCCTCAGTGACTGGCAATAACTACTACATCTCTCCTCCGTCCCACAGGCAATAACTGCTACTAAAATTTTATATGGAACTTCAGTCCAAGCTGCGTTCTTATCGAAATTATCAGCAACACGTTCTGACCAATCAGACTAGAGCATTCAACAGTGCTGAGGTTAACCCCTCCCAAAAAAGTAAATCGATTATTCAGTTATCACATCTCATCGCTCCTGTAGAGCAGCCTCTCTCAACCAGGGTGCCGTCTGGCTTTGTTAGGGGTGCCGTCAAAAAAAATTATATATTCTAACACTGAAATAAATAAATCAAAATTCAAAAAAACAAACAATATAGTTACACTAATGCAGATTATCTCTGCCTCATGCATCATCAAAATGTGTCTCACGGCCCCCTTTCCCATGTCATAATGTCACTGCCGGGGTCAGCATATGGTCAGCATGACTGCGTATATTTTATATGGGGGTGCCTTGAGAATTTGCATACTTCTGAAGGGTGCCATGACTGAAAAAAGGTTGAGAAACACTGGTTTAATCCATGCACACAACTCATCCAGTTTGTTGTCCAAAGAGTGAACATTAGCGAGCAGGATACTGGGCAGAGGAGGCTTGTTGTTTCTCTGCTGTGAGCAGCAAAGAACTCTGGCACACTTCCTTCTCTTTGTTTCCATCTGGCGTCACACAAGAAAATAAAAGACCCAGGAGAGTGCAGCATCTGCAATATCAAAAGTTGGTTTAAAATCCAAACTGGCTGATGGTTGCACCTCCAAGAGAGTTTGTCAGTCATACTGAATGCATGAAAGTGCTGTATGTGCAAAAAGAGGCAATAAGGAAAAGTAAATAAACACAAATTTGCTGAGATGTCTCAGAGCTCTTATTGGTGCAGGCATCTTACAGCACAATCAGAAGTAATTTGTGAATGTCAACCACAAATTACATACCTGCTACTCAAAACTCTCCGAGCTCAATGCAGAGTCACAATCTTTCCCGCATATTGACATCTTGGTGTGACGCAGTTCCATAGTTATGCTAACTAGTTAAAGCTCCTCATGTTCGGCTATTTCCACAGGGCCATACTGTTTACCTCAAGATGTAGGAAAATGTGACCCTCAGCACATCCAAATGATCACATCCTGTACACATGATATTGTTCTTGTGAGACATAAAAAAAGGCCATACACACAAAAAAATTAAATTTCAGATGAGTTCACTGTCAGCACCTTTAAGCATGTTTTGATAAGTACATTTGCAAACAAAAATGTGACTGTGTCAGGGTGCAGGCACTTTCGTATGCAAGTGCAGGGGAGAGCAGGTGCGTCGCAAACTGCAAACCATCCAAATCGGCAAACTGAAGATGTAGTCAGGGTTGGGCAAGGGTTGGTCGATGTGCAAACAGTATTTCAGAGGTCAGAGGATACAAATTCAAATTAAAAAGGTAAGCAGGGTCAAAGTCACCAGAAGTCAAGAATAATAAACAAGGCTTGGTACGATCAGGCACAATGACACAGAACGATACTTTGCAACTAGAGCGAGTGTTTGCTGAGCTTATATAGAGGGGTGATTACTGGGATAATGGAAAACAGGTGCACTTTGTAGTATTTGGGAGATGAGGGGTGTTGTAGCGCTTGGGAAATGTCGTCTGGAATGGCCATGTTTGGAGGTGGCTCTGAACTCAGGTTTTTGGTGCCATTACTGGCATATACATGAGACACATACATGAGACCATGAGGACAGGCTTCTGGAGGATTGTGAGGCTGGGCATTTGCTATCTTCTTGTCAACCTTGCATGTAATAGCAGGAAAAAAAACATTCAAGTGACAAGATAGGAGTGGACTCTGAATTGTGGCTAGAAATAGTGTGGATTCTGGAGAGGGTATTGGCCTTAGAGTGTCTGGAGCCTGGATAATATGAAATAGTGAACTGGAACCAGGTGAAGAAGAGTGCCCACCTTACCTGATGGGGATTCAGCCATTTTGCTGTTTTCAGGTACTCAAGCTTTTTATGGACTGTGAGAATTATGAATGGCTTGAGGGGGCCAATGGCTCCACTCTGAGGGTGAGTTTGATGGCTAGAAGTTCCCTGTTAGATCTGGGTGCCTGAGAATGAGGGCCAACGTGAAGGTTGCCTTAAGCTGCTTCAAGGCCTCTTTGGCGGCTTGGTTCCATTGGAGACATTTTGGACTGTTTTTAAGCAGGGTGGTGAGAGGTGATGCAATCGGGCTGAAACCTCTGATGGAGCAGGAGATGACTGCAGAGACCTTACTGGTGTCCATGCTTACACCCTACACACTGATGATGTAACCAAGGAATGAGCTCTGGGTGATGTGAAATTCACATTTTTCCACTTTGATATGTAGGTCATTCTCTAGGAGCTGGGTTAGCACTGATTTGACATGCTCATGGTGGGTGGTTCCATCTGGGGAGTAAATCAGGATATCATCTATGTAAGCTATCACATAACATCCCAGAATGTCTCTGAGGACATCATTAATAAGGCATTGAAAGACACTGGGAGTGCAAGAAAATCCATATGGCATTACACAGTATTCAAAGTGCTCCGATGTCATGCTAAAAGCGGTCTTCCATTCATCTCTCTCATGAATTCTTCTGAAATTATATGTGCTTCTAAGATCTAATTTGGTGAACACTTGAGCTGTCCTTAACTGTTCTAAAGCAGAGCGTACCAGGGGAATCAGATATGGATACTTTACCGTGATTTGATTTTGACTTCTGTAGTTGATGCATGGGCAAAGCCCCCCCTTTCTTTTCCACAAAAAAGAAGCTTGCTGAGGCTGGGGATGCAGATGGTCAGATGTACCCCTGTGGTAGCACTTCCTGCACATATTCCTCCATGGCAGCTTTTTCGGTGATGGACAGTGGAGATATGAAATTGCAAGGAGGGGTCATGCCTGGGAGAAGATCGATGGCACATTCATAGGGTCAATGAGGGGACAGGCCATTGGCCCTTCCTTTACTGAATACCTCCTCAAGTTCATAACAAGTGGGAATCTGTGCAATACCTCCAGGTGAGGGACTCTGTATGGGCATGGATGCTAAGGTGACTTGTGGGAGTTGTAAACAGTTCTGAAAGCATGTGGATGACCATTGTAAAAGTTCTCTGTGTTAACAGGAGATGAAGGAATCATGGAGCTGAAGCCAAGGAAAACCTAAAACTACAGCATGCTGTGCGGGTAACAAATAAGGTCATGTGTTATACATGAAGGGCTCCAACCTGGATTTTAAATGGTAAGGTGGGGATTGTGATGAGCTGTTCACCAATGGGACTGCCGTCAATGGCTTTGAGGTATACAGGAGCTCCTCCATGGGCAGGTTATACCTCTCAACAACCTTGAGGTTGACACAATTGCCTTCAGCCCCTGAGTCTATGAGGGCAAAGAGAACATAGGTCATGTCTGGGAGCTTTAACAGTACTTGAATCTTTAGTGAGTGTAGTGTGGAAGTGGGTTCAGGACTCACTGGGCTGGGGGGACTAGATTCTTTACTGGGGAGACCCTGCCTTCAGGGGTTAGTTGGACAGACTGTGCACTTAGCTAGAAGATGATCTTGTTCACTACAGTAGAAGCACAGTCCCTCACAGTGCCTCCTTTCTCTCTGAGTGTTGCACTAGATTATGGGAGATCTTCATTGGAGTTGGGGACTATGTGGGTTGTGGAAGGGCTGGAGAGTGCTGTAATGAGGGTCTGTTATGAAGCAGATTATCCAGTCAGATAGCCAAGTCAATGAGGAAGTCAAGAGTGAGTTGCTCATCGCAGCATGCCAGCTCCGTGAGAACCTCTGGGCATAATCTCTGTCGGAAGGTTGCCTTCAGAGCAAGTTCATTCCACCCGCTTCCTGCTGCTAGCATGCAAAACTCCAGGGCATACTCAGCCACTCTTCTATCCCTCTACCCGATTGTGAGTAGTCTCTTACCTACTTCAACACCCTCAAGTTGATTACCAAATACTCGCTTAAAAAGGTCAATAAAATGATCATAGGAAGAAGTGTGTTCACCACCACACTCCCAAACAGCACTAGCCCACTTCATAGACTTGCCTGTGAGAAGATTGATGAATTGTACCATTTTCTGTTGCTCTGTAGCTCCTGTGAGGGTCATGAAGTATACTGAACACTGAAGAAGAAAACCCTTGCACTCAGAAACCTCCCCGGAGTAGTTCTCTGGTCAAGGCACCATCGTGGCTGCACTAGTGGAGGACGAGGGGTGTGTCAGGAGGGCCTGTGAAACAATAGCTGTTAATTGTGACATTCTGTTTTTTTATTCAATTAACATATATTGATTTTCTCCCAACAATTGTCCCTGAGCAGTGAGAACAGTCTGCTTCACCTCCTCTACTGCATTCATAATGGCAAAGTAGCCTGTCAGGGTGCAGGCACTTTTGTATGCAGGTGCAGGAGAGAGCAGATGTGTTGCAAACTTGGAAAAAAAAATTCAAATCGGCAAACTGAAGATGTAGTCAGGGTCAGGCAAGGGTCGATCGATGTGCAAACAGTATTTCAGAGGTCAGGCGAGAATATAAAGTCAAATTAACAACAGGAAGCAGGGTCAAAGTCACTGGAAGTCAGGAATAATAAACAAAGCTTGGCATGATCAGGTATGAGGACAGAATGATACTTTGCAAACAAGAGTGAGTGTTTGCTGAGCTTGTATATAGAGGGGTGATTACTGAGATAATGGGAAACAGGTGCACTTCCTAGTATTCGGGAGATGAGGGGTGCTGTGATTCTTGGGAAATGTAGTCTGGAGTGGCCATGTTTGGAGGCAGCGCCGACCTCAGGTTTTTGGCACTATTACTGACAGACTATACCAGCATATTTTTGGGAGGTGGGAAGAACCACAAAGAAACCCATGTGGACATGGGTAGAACATGTAAAACTCTGTATAGACAGTAACCTGATTTTAGGATCGATTCTGGGACCCTGGAGCTGTGACTTGGCAATGCTACTTGCTGCGTCACTACACTGCACTAATTTTGCCTATGTTGGATATATAAAGCATGTCACTGGTATAACTAAAGGTTACAACTAAATGTTAAAACTACATTTAACTAGAGTAAATACTTCAAGGATATAAAGAAATGTGTATTCATATGTGTGTTATTATATAGTCTGGGATTCCTGTGGGTATCACCTCTTTGAAAGTGACAGTGAGGATGAGGACGGTGAAGTGGATACCAAGACAGATGAAGAATCCGTGCCAAAAAAGAAATCTGCCCTTCAGGTTAGAAATATTAAGATGAAACAGAATAGAAACACCACCCACAAATGTTTTTAACCCAGAGATTTCCCTCGTTTTGTCTTCTATTCACAGCTGGCTTATGAGGCTTGGGTAGCAGGATCCAAGGCTGCTCTTAAGTCCCATAAAAGGGAGGAGGTTCAGATGAAGAGAGAAGAGAAGAGAGCAAAGAAGGAACTGTGCAAAGAACAGGGTACAGTTTCAGAAACACACCGACATACAATTTTACTTTTTTAAAAATGATTTTTATATTTATCATAAATCATCTGCTTATGGCCATGAGTGATGAGTTTCTTTAAGTTGTAACTAGAAAATTAACCCTTTTTAAGAAGTTGTTGAAAGGTTGTAGGTTTTATCACTGCATTATGAATTATTGGGTTTTACCCAAATGGTATTAAGAGCCAGTAGTATGCAGCAACCTTAACCTGAAATAAAACTGTGAACATGCATTGTGCATATTTACAGGCACAGAAAGCTTTGAGTCAAGTGGGGATGAGTTGGAAGACTCATGTCCTGAGCCAGAGAAGGGAAAGAAAGGTATTACTGGCTTCTGGTTATCAAGACTTTCTATGAAATGAAACATTGCATTCATGCAAAGCATTATCTTGATGCAACTTTTGCAGATTTTACACTATTTGCATGTTTTCCTTGTGCTGCATCATGTTTCAATCACAAATTCTGAGTCATTTAGAGAACTGAATTTAAAATGTGTTTGAAAGAAATAAAGAATAAATTGGTTTTGACAACCTCATTTTCAGAAAAGTTGGGATATTTTCCAAAATGCAATAAAACAAAAAGATGTGATTTGCTAGTTCATGTGAACCTTTATTTAATTGACAAAAAGACAAAGAAAATATTTTTAATATTTTTACTGACCAACTTAATTGTATTTTGTACATATAAATGAAGTTAGAATTTGATGCCTGCAACACACTCAAAAAAGTTGGAGCAGAGGCAAAATAAGACAGAATAGTTAATAGGATATTGAAATAACACCATTTTGGAAGATTCCACAATAATCAGGTTAATTGCAATCATGATTGGCTATAAAAGGAGCATGACCCAAAGGCTCAGACTTTGCAAGCAAAGATGGGTTGTGGCTCATTCCTTTGTGCCAAAGTTCATGAGAGAATTGTTAGTCAATTCAAAAGGAACATTTTAATGCAAGATTTTAGGTCTTTAAAATCTACAGTATATAATATTGTGAAAAGACTCAAGGAATTTGGAGACATTTCAGTGCATAAAGACAAGGTTGGAAACAACTGTTGAATGTGCATGACCTTCGAGCCCTCAGGTGGCACTGCCTGAGAAACCATCATGCTAATGTGACAAATATAGCCTCATGGGCTCAGGAGTACTTCAGAAAACCTTTGTCACTTAACACAGTCTACTGTTGCATCCAGAAATGCAACATGAAACTATATTATGCAAGGAGGAAGCCATTCATTCATCAATTATATGCAGAAACAACATTGATTTCTCTGGGCCCAAACTCATCTCAGATGGACCAAAAGAAAATGAAAATGTGCTGTGGTCAGATGAACCCACACTTCAGCTTGTTTTCAGGAAAACCAGACATTGAGTTCTCTGTGCCAAAGGTGAACACGACCATCCAGTTTGTTATCAAAGAAGGCCAGCATCTCTGATGGTATGGGGGGGCATCAGTGCCCATGGCATTGGTGAGTTGCATGTGTGTAAAGGCACCATTGATTTATTGGGGCATGTACTGGGATTTTAGAGAGACACTCCTCAAGGCAACATCTCTGCCCAGGAAGTCCAATGCCAGGCCTCCTTCTGCATGGGCTATAACAGGGTGGCTTCATAGACACAGAGCACGTGGGCTTGCCTGGCTTGCTGCCAGTCCAGATCTGTCTCCTATTGAGAAATGTATGCCACATCACGTAGAGGACAATCAGATAACGGCAACCACAGACTGCAACTGAAGTCTTGTCTCAAGCAAGAACGGACAAAAATTCCAATTGGAAAACTTCAACAATTAGTATTCTCAGTTCCCAAAGGTCATGTAATACAATGGTAATAATGCCTATGTCCCATTTTTTTTTATCGTGTTGCAAGCATCAAATTCTAATTTTGTTTATAAGTATGTGGCAGCAGGGTTGTAGTTGAGCGTGGGCTGTGAATGGGAAGGAGGCAGGTTGAACCAGCAGGTAACATGTGATGGGATGTACCTGTGTCTATTTACTGGCTGTCTATTAACCTGTTTCTCTGTGTGTATTTCAGACAGTCAGGAAGGAGAGAGAGTCGTGACACCCCATTGTGTGTAGTGTGTTTATGTCATTATAAATCACTGAAAAGTGTCAAAATAAAAAGAAAACGCCTATTCTGGAGTCTGTTTCCAATTCCTCTGTTCCCCCAAAGTCAGAGAAGTGTTATCCTGGAACTGAAACCCAGGACTGAGGAAAAACACCGCCATGGGGTCCAAATCAGTCAGAGAGCTCCTCCAAATGCTCACTGATGACCTCCCATGCCAGCAGCATATCCTTGTCACAGTGTCCATGGATCAGGGCCAGCATTTCTAGGTTCTGCTCGAAGCACAGGCAGAGGACTGGCTGGTGGTTCAGAGATGGATCCAGGCTGTGGGTGCTCCAGTGGTTGTTCCTGTGGCCAATGTGCCTGTTCAGCTGGTTAAGATGGGGCCACAGGACAACCCTGGTGCCTGCCTTGAGCTGTTAGAGCGTGTCATGGAGGCGAGCTCATGGCCAACCTCGCAGTGGGTGGATCACCTACTGCTGCTCCTGTCGGGGGAAGCCCAGCTCATGGCTCAACAGCTCCTGGCCACCAACATGCTGGAGTACCCCCACCTGAAGTGAGCCATCCTACAGTGGGTCGGCTACAGCCAAGAATAGTGCCAGTGCTTCCGCTCGCTGGCTTATGGTGAAGTGGGCTGGCTGTTTGCCCAACAGCTCTGGGATGCCTGCTGACAGTGGCTGCTGGCTGGCAAGTGCAATGTTGAACCCATCATCGAGCAAGTGTCACTGGAGCAGTTCATTGCTCAGCTGTCGAGGGAGACATCAGTATGGATCCTGTGTCACTGAATGATGTCACTGGAAGAGGCAGGCCGGCTGGCCAAAGATCATCTGACAGTGTCTCCAGAAGCAGGCTCTGTTACAACTTCCTCTCTCTCTCTCTCTCTCTCTCTCTCTCCTCACCCCTCCCCTACCCCAGCCCCCTGGAAATGGGGGCCATTTCCCCGAAGCCTGCTCCCCACACTCGTGTCTGTCTTCGTGTTTCTACTTTCCCTTCTCCTTCTGTGTTTGTGTCACTATTGACCCCCTTTCTCTCCACAACTGGATGCATCCATGTCCACCAGAACCAAGAGTGAGCCCAGGCAGGTCTGTAGGCATGGAGGGAGGGCAGGGAATTGGTGCTTCTGCAAGGAGGAGGGGCTACTGATTCACATCCCTGATGCACCTCAGGCTTCCCCTGATTGAGCAGGGGTATATAGGATAGTTGTGAGTATTCAAGGGGGTACACATCAGGCTTTGGTGGATTCGGGGTGTAATCAGAGTTCCATACATCAAAGCCTGACTCAGTGCGGGGTACTGGGGAAGGCATGTTTGGTGAAGGTGAAGTGTGTGTGCAATGATGTACAATATCTGCTAATGCCTGTCACCATCCACTTCCAAGGAGAAAAACAGCATAGAGGTGGCGACTAGTCTGAGCCTCACTCACTGCTTATCCTTTGAATTGGCAGTTAGTCGCTCACTCACCACTGATCGTTTGAACTGATTGACCAGGGTTTAAAAAATTAATGAAGCAAATAGTAGTGGGTGGGTGTGCAGTTGCACTAAATGGGGTAATCCTACTGCAACATTAGCTGGGGAGGTGGTCCCAGGGCCATCCATGACAACACCATGTCATGATGACACAGAGAGTGGGGAGAGCCCTCCTCCCTCTCTGGGGACTCCCTTAGGGGATGTCCTATTGTAGCAGGCATGTGACGAGTCTCTGAGACATGCTTTAGTCCAAGTGAATGAAACTGATGGCCAAATCCTCCAGCCTAACATTATGCTTTCCTTCCCCTACTTTTGTATTATTAAGGATAGGATGTATGGATTGACAATGGACACTCAAACTAAAGAAGTGTTTATGTGCTTGTTGGGCCCGAAGAGCCATAGGGAACTTTTATTCCATGTCACTCATCATAATCCTATGGCTGAACATTTGGAGCAGGATAAGACACCAAATCGTCTCATGGCCCATTTCTATTGGCCAGGGATTCATGCTGATGTCTGCAGGTGGTATGCGGCATGTCACGACTACCAGCTGGTGAATCCAGTGGCCACAACAAAAGCACCATTGCATCCATTGCCATTGATGATGATCCCCTTTGAAAGACTTGGGATGGGTTGCATTGGGCCATTAGATCAATCCGCATGCAGGTATCGCCTTGTGTTAGTCATAGTGGATTATGCAATGCGATATCTGGAAGCAATGCCTCTCCATGATATCTCAGCTGTAGTGTTGCGGAGGCACACTTCCACATTATCTCCTGAGTTGGGATTCCAAAAGAAATCCTGACTGATCAGGGCACTACTTTTACATCACACACACTGCATGAATTATACAAATTGAGGATTAAATCTATTCATATTAGTGTTTATCATCCACAAACAGACAGGCTAGTTGAACAATTTAAACCTTTAAGAACATGATTTACAAGTTCATTCATGGGAATGCTAAAAAAATTGGGACAGGTGGCTTAACCCTCTGTTGTTTGCAGTGCGTGAGGTCCCACAAGCCTCCACCAGGTTTTCTCCATTTTAATTGCTGCATGGGCACAAGCCCCATGGTGTCTTGGACATCATTAGAGAAAATTTTGAGGAGGGGCCTTCTCAAAGCAAAAATCAAATTCAATACATTCTTGACCTTTAGGGTAGTGATCTCTTTGCTATTCCAAAGAGATCACTACCTTATCGTGGTGGGGTAGTTTGTGTGCTTCTTCAGTGACCCCTAAGAGCTGCAGTGGCTGGAGTATTAAACTCCTGTTAGGGCTACCCATGCCGTACAGGTTGAAGGGTAGAGGCCAGACTAAGTGTGATCTCCTGGTCCTCCAGGTTGGGGGTTGGGGGTAGGAAGTGCATCCAGCTGTAAAATATTGCTTCAATTTTTCTCTTATGGCAGTTATCAGTAAAGTTTGTTAGAGAGGGACTGGAAACCATATGGTTGAAGGTGTCACTCCCAGTAGGACTGGTGTTAGATGTGGGCCCAGTCAGATTGATAGTCAGCAACCATATCAGAATTTTAGAGTTAGCACATGGCATGTCGGAACAATGAGAGGAAGATCAGGCAAAGTAGTGGAAGCGTTGTCCTAGTGGAATATTGACATCTGTGGCATTCAGGAAGTCTGGTGGAGAGGAGCATCCACCAGAATGATCACAGGGAATGATTCAAGGTATAAGTTATTTGGGGTTGGTAATGAGAAGGGCATTAGAGGTGTTGGGATTCTGCTTGCTGAAAAGTGGGTGGAAAGTGTCTATGATGTGAAGCATATATCCGATTGAATCATGCTCAAAGTCATTGTTGGTTAATGTATTGTGACCATGCTATCAGCCTATGTTCCACAAGCTGGCCTCAGCGATGATGAGAAATAATTTCTACCAAGATCTACTAGCAACTGTAGTCAAGATAGGTGCTTTGGAGATCCTCTTCCAATGTGGTGACTTCAATGGACACATTGGAATGATGGCTGCTGGATATG
>JAPEKM010000002.1:23571196-23581718 GCA_027575975.1 Cathorops multiradiatus
TCTATAGACGTCTTTGGCAGTGAACGGTTGTATTTGAAAAGACGTCTATAGACGTCTTTGGCAGTCAATGAGTTAAATGCCTAGAGCCCATGGTAGCCGAGGAAACCATGGGCGAGCAGCAAGGTCCCTTACTGCAAAAAAAAAAAGAGACCAGTGATGGAGTAAAGGGCCCCCCTTAGTGGGTCCCAGGAATGAGGGGGAGGTGGAAATCAATGGAATAAAGTGCAGGGCCCTCATCAACTCTGGCTCCCAAGTAACAACTATTATTTACACATACTGGTGTAACCACCCCATCCTTCGAGAGCAAAAGCTACAGTCCTCTAAAGTACCCATAGCAGGTGCTGGAGATCAGAACATGCCCTACCACAGTGTCCTGTGTATTGAACTGAAGGTACTGGGAAAAGAGTACAAGACCGTATTAGCTGTTGTCATTCCAGATTCTGAATATCGCTCCACAGTCCCTCTACTTGTAGGGACCAATGTCACTTGTGCTGTCAAAAGGCATCTCCAATCAATCCATGGCCAGCAGTTTCTCCACCAAGTCAAAGAAAGCCATCCAAAGTGGTACACATCTCTACTGGAGGTTGGAGACACCAAATAGAGTGAAAGGGATGACATGGTGGGCCCTGTTGTGTACACCCGCCATAAAATCTGTATTCCTGGAGGAAAAGAAATGACTTAATGTTCAAGATTAAAGCAGGCCCACAAAGAAAAAATTGCACAGTCCTGATTGAAGGACACCCCTCCCTGCAGCTCCCTCAAAACCTTTTGGTTGCCAAAGTGCTTGCTGATGTGAAAAAAAGGCTGTGCCTCTCTCAGAATAATGAACCTGTCCCAGTGTGCTATTACAATCAAACCACATACACACCTGGCCAATGCTTACCTGGTGGACAATGTTGTGGAGTTTCCTTATAAAAAGTAGGGAGACAGTGAAAATGAAGGGGACAGCGAGGCCTGTCTGAGCTTTGATCAGGTGGAGGCAGGCTGTGCGGTGGATCTTAGTGAAGTGGCAGTGGAGAATGAACACCAACACTCCCTCCTTAAAGAGCTGGTGGAGAGGAATGCAGGTGTGTTCTCACAACATCCCACAGACGACAGCCACACAGACTGTGCAGCATGAAATCCCCCTGGCTGACTCTAAGCCCTTTCGGCTTCCATATCGCAAGATCCCCCCTTCCCAGTGGCAGGATGTCAGATGATTGTTGAGTGAGATGGTGAACACAGGAGTCATCCGGCCTAATAAGAGTTCATATGCATCACCTGTAGTGATCGTAACTGAGAAAGATGGGTCACTAAGGCTGTGCATCGATTATAGGAAGCTCAACTCATACAGTACCAGAGACGCATTCCCTCTGCTATGGATAGAGGAGGCCCTGGAGACTCTGGGTCAAGCAAAGTACTTCTCCACCCTTGACCTCATGGCTAGATATTGGCAGGTGAAAGTAGCAGAGCAGAACAGGCACAAGACGGCATTCAGTACTCCCATGGGGCTGTTTGAGGCCAACAGAATGCCGTTAAGGCTACAGAATACTCCATCCACCTTTCAGAGACTCATGACCTGCTGCTTTGGTGATCTCAACTTCACACATCTCCTGATTTATCTTGACCTCATTATTTTCTCCAAAACCTTTGATGAGCATCTCGAGAGGTTGCAGCTGGTGTTTGATCAGCTTTGGGAGCATGGCTTGAAGTTAAAGCCTTCCAAGCGCTGGCTGGTGAGAAAAGAAGTGCAGTATTTGGGTCACTTGGTGTCTGCGGAGGGCATCAGGACAGACCCAGAGAAAATCAGCAGGGTTAAGGAGTGGGCACGGCCTACCAACCAGAGAGAAGTGTTGCAGTTTTTGGGATTTGCGGAATACTACAGGTGGTATATGCAGGGCTACTCACCTTAGCTGCTCCCTTGTACCGCCTCACCTCTGATGACCCCAGGAAGAAAAAAAGAGGTGGAAAGAAATGCGCGGGTCCCGAACCACCTTTCTTGTGGACTAATGAGTGTGAAGAGGCACTCCAGTCCCTAAAAAGAAAGCTGATGACTGCTCCCATACTGGGCTACCCAGACTACAGCTTCCCATTCCTCCTTCAGCCCGACGCTTCTGGGAGGGGGCTCGGTGCTGTTTTGGCACAGGTGCAGGATGGGGCTGAGAGGGTCATAGCCTATACCAGCAGAGGTTTGAGTCCAGCAGAGATGAGGTATCCTGCACACAAACTTGAGTTCCTTGCTCTAAAGTGGGGGGTGACATATAAGTTCTATGACCGTCTCCATGAATGCAAGTTGTCTGTTCAAACAGACAACAACCCCCTTAAGTATGTGATGACCACAGTGAATCTGGATGCTATGGGTCAGCAGTGAGTATCATTGCTGTCTGCGTTCAGCTGCAACTTCCTAAACAGATGGTGTCAGAGTAACTCAAATGCTGATGCATGCTCTCGTTTGTCCAACCAGGAAGTTACCCAGGTCCTACAAACATGCCCTCAGTGGGTGACCAGCGAGCAGTGGGAGACACAAAGCATACCAGAACTAGAAAGCCTTCCAGGTGAGGGTGCTGCTCCACGGAGCCTGTACCCAGCCAACTCCCAGAATCAAGTGAGCCCTATGGGGATGTGGGGACAGAGTCACTCCTGGCCATGACAAGGCAGGAGATTCATGCAGTGCAGAAGGAAGACCCTGTCATTGGCCCAGTCTTGCACTTCAGGAGCCGGAACCAAAAGCCATGCCGCAGTGAGAGGGTTGGAGGTGGTGGGCAAGTGTGCCTTCTCTTAAAGGAGTGGAGGAGGCTAATGGTAAAGGATGGAATCACGTACCACTGCATTCAAGACTGTCCAAGAGGGACAGTGGAGTAGCTTCTCCGCACATCAGTCAAAACTGCTCTTCATGATGACTCAGGGCACTTGGGATTTGAGAAGACATTGCAGATGATAAGAGAGCGATTTTACTGCCCAAGAATTTTCCAGGAAATCAAAGCATGGTGTGAGCAGTGTGAGAGGTGCTGTCTTAGAAAGACTCCTACTGCAGGCTTCAGAGCTCCCCTAGTCAGCATCCACAGCAGCACACTGATGGAGCTTGTTTATGTGGACTTTTTGACCCCGGAGAAATCAAAAGGTGGTATTAAAATGTGTTGATTGTGACAGACCACTTCTCCCTCTACACACAAGCCTATCCCACCAAAGACCAAAAAGTCTGCACAGTGGCTAAGGTACTCTGGAGAAACAACTTCTTCAGGTTTGGTTTCCCAGCAAAATTGCTTGCAGACCAAGGGTGCAATTTTGAAAGTGCTGTTTTGAAAGAGCTGTGCAAGTGTACTGGCATCACTAAGACCCACACCATATCACCCCTAGGGTAACGGGACCACCAAAAGGTTCAACAGGACCCTGTTAAGCATGCTGGGAATGTTAGAGCCTCAGTTGAAGCCCCACTGGCATGAGAATTTGGATGCCTTGACACATGCATACAACTGCACATGGCATGACTCAACTGGGTTTACATCACATTACCTACTGTTCCCAGACTGCCAGTGGACCTGATCTTTGGGCTCCCCACCAAGAATGATCCATGCGGGTACAGTGATGTCCAAACTCTCCACGACTGTCTGTCACAGGCTTACGCCCAGGCTAACCAGATGTCACTGCATGCTAAGGAGCAGCAGAAGAAGTACTAAGACAAAAAAGCAAAGAACCAAGTCTTCAGGGGATAGAGTCTTGGTCAAAGTTTGTCATGTAGAAGGGCAGCAGAAACTCGGAGACAGATGGGAGTTTCATCCATACATTGTGGTGAAAAAGCAACCTGACATACCCGTGTATGTGGTGCAACCAGAGGATGGAGGGACAGAAAGATTCACTGCAACCTCCTGACACAATGGAGGACCTCCCAGTTGAGCAGGTCGGAGGAGCGGTAAGAGAGGAAGCTGAGCTGAATTTGGATGTGAGAGATGCAGGCACTGAGTTGGATACAGCTGAGGACTGGATGATGGAGGATGCAGAGGAAAATGTGGAGAGAACACAAACTGAGAGAACAAGCAGGAACACATGGGCACAGAGGACTGGCTACTGGAGGATACAGAGGAAAATGTGGAGAGGATGTTACCTGAGACAACAAAAAGACAGGATGAACACACAAGCACAGGGAACATGGACATGGAGGCCAGACAAATGATTGACGGAGAGGAGACCAATGGAGCTGCAGTTGGTGACAACACACCTCAGGGTCCCAGTTCCCCTAGGAGAAACCCACCAAGGAATTGATGTCTCCCAAAGAAACTATGCTATGAGTCACAAGTCATAAAGTCAGAGAGTGACCAGGAGAAGATAAGAAGAGGATGGAAGTTGTGGCAGAGGGTTAAAGCAAGATGAGCTGCAGGTCATGTGTAACACAGAACTTGTAGTACACTTGAGTGCCAGTTACATACACACAGTCAGGACACAACCCAATCATTTATTCACCACACATTTATTATCTTTATTGAAGTTCTCGGTGTTTGAGCTCCACATATGCTAAGTGGGTGGTCTTAGTTGTGTTTATATTTACATGTTTGGTTTGGTCTGATGGCTGGGATGCCATCAGTTAATGAAGGGGCGGATGTAAGACACCACAGGGTGTCACTGTGGCACTGTTCACATGTAGATTTTTTTGGGATTTGCTCCATGTGGGATGCTATGTTTTATTTTTTTTTAATGTTTACCTGTCTTTGCCCTGAAAGGTAATCGTGGTCCTGGCGCCCTGCATTATATTTAATTATTATGTTAAAAACTATGCCTTTTTGTTGCTTTGTTCATGCTTATTGGTCAGGCACATGTCCAACTAAAGTCTGCTGTTGGTGGGAGTGTTATTAACCTTGTTTTTTTTCTGTTTGACATCTTGGTGGGATGTGGATAGGAGTGTGGCTAGCATGCTTGTGTGGGCTGTGTGAGCTGGGTGGGAAGGAGCATTAGTTTATTATTTTTTTTTTTGGTTGATTGTGAGCTTCATGTGGGAATGTATATTTTGTGTTGGGGGTTTATTTCTTGCAGAGATGTTTATTTTCATTTTGTGATATTTCTCTTTTGATGCTGATTATTGTTTGAGTAGGAGATTTATTTATGAGAGTGTTTACATTCCTTTGCCTTGAAAGGTGCCATGAAGTTGAGTGTTATGGTGAGAATAAAGAAAGGGCAAGGTCTCAGCCACAATCTGAACTCCTGCATCTGGTGTCTCCTTCTCTCCGCACAACACTCCACTACAACTACATTCAAAAGCAAATCACAATGCAGAGTCCAGGGTAGGTGTGGAGGGTCTGGCAGTGGACATGATGAGGCAGTGGGTTACCTTACCATTTCACATTATTCAGGCACCTCATGTGGCTCCTCAAGTTATGCAAAATCATCACCTTCACAGAACAGTGGATGGACTGCAAAGCCAACAGTTACATCTGCAAATGGATGGGCCTACATCATTAAAATGGCTGATCCAATTCATTGGAGAAGGAGGAACAGCACAGAACACCACACGAAGGGTGAAATCCACCTTAACTTCTGTGTGTGAGTGGAATCCGAGGGTGGACCTTGAGCATCAGTTTAAGTTCCCACTGGAGATCACCACAACTGCCTTGTGATCAGACATCATCTTATGGTCCACCACAACCTGGACAGTTATTATGATTGAGCTCATGGTCCCATGGGAGGGAGGGATAGGGGTGGCCTTCAAAAGGAAAAGAGACACATTCATTAAGCTGGCAACTGAGTACAGAGAGGCAGCATGGTCAGCTATCCTCTGCCCTCTGGAAGTTGGCTGTTGGGGATGGGTAGAAACATCTACCCAGTGCTTCTTGAAGAGAATAGGAGTATCTGACCCCAAATTGAAGGACCTTTCAGAGGAGGCAGAACAAGGCATCTTCTGGCTTTGGTTGAGAAGAAAAGATCCGACATGAAGAAAACAAGAATCCTAGGGTCAGCTGCAGGGGGCAGTAGGGAGACGTCCCTATTGATACTCCACCACCATGAGATGTTCTGGGATTAATGGAATGAAGCATGAATGAAGGGTGACTACTGGCTGATGACTCTGCAGCTGTCCCCAAGGCACCATCAGCAGTGTGACAGGCAGCAATGCCTAGCAGGTAATTCTCTACATGTGCTACCACCATAGTGCCAAAAGAGTTAAAAAGAAAAGCTTTTGGTGAGAAAAAGAAGGGGTTCAATTCTGGCTTTACTGGCAGAGGGATACAGTGAGCATCAGGTGGCTTCCATCCTCCAAATTTCAAAGGTGGCAGTACATAAGAACAAGATGAAGTAACTGACATTGGTGACAACAAAATTACAGAGTGGCAGAGGACAAAAACAACTCTCCACTGGCTAGGATGATTGTAAAGGCCTTCCAATGTCACTCAACAACCATAAAATGACATCAAGTGACCAACAAAAAGAATGGAAAATGGCAGCTGGGGTTAAGTGCATGGCAAGGACAATTCAAAACAGGCTCCTCCAGGTGGGGTTGAAGTCATGCAAAGATAGAAAAAAAGCCCTTCATCAATAAGAAGCAAAGAAGAGCCAGACTGAGGTTTACTAAAGATCATAAGGCCGTAGAGGACTGGAGTAAGCTTGTCTTCTCTGATGAGTCCAATTTTCAACTTTTCCCATCACCTGTCATCTAAGGGTTAAACAGAGACCTGGAGAGGCCAACAAGTCAGTGTCTTGCACCCATTGTGAAATTTGGTGAAGGACTAGTGATGATCTGTGGTGCTGGAATGGGGCAGATTTTTTGTTTGTGAAGGACACATGAATCAAGCCATGTATAAAGTTACTCTGGAAGAAAACTTGCTTCCTTCTGCTCTGACAATGTTCCCCAACTCTGAGGATTGGGTTTTCCAGCAGGATAATGACCCATGCCATACAGACAGGTGTGGATGGAGGACCACAAGATCAAGGCCCTGTCATGGCCAGCCCAATCTCCTAACTTGAACCCCATTGAAAATCTCTGCAATGTGATCAAGAGGAAAATGAATGGTCACAAGCCATCAAACAAAGCTGAGCTGATTGATTGTTTTTTTCCACCAGGAGTGGCATAAAGTCACCCAAGAGCAATATGAAAGACTGGTGGAGAGCATACCAAGACACATGAAAGCTGTGATGTCAGGGTTAAATGTCAGGGTTATTCCACCAAATATTGATTTCTGAACTCATCCTAAGTTCAAACATTAGCATTGTGGTGTTTAAAACTGAATATGATCTTGACTTCTATGCATGATTCAAGGTCTGAAAACACTTCATCCTTTTAGTTATTTTGACCAGTTGTCATTTTCTGCAATTAAATGCTCTAAGTGACAATATTTTTATATGAATTTTGGGGAAAATGTCAGTAGTTTCTGGAATGAAACAAACATGTTGATGTTCCTCAAACGCATACCTATAAAGAGTAAAACCAGAGAAACTGACAATTTTGTATTGGTCTCTTAATTTTAACCAGAGCTTTTTTTTTTTAACAGTCTCTTATTTTTTTCCAGAGCTGTATATTCAAAACAGTCTCTGCATTTGAACCCAAGTGAAAACCTGTCCACATGCACAAATCATACAGAAGTAGACACATATAGAATATAATGGGGTTTAAAAGCTTATGCATGGAGGAGTGAAACAAGATCCCTCTCCAATAAGTCTCAAAACCTTGTAAGACGTTGCAGGAGGACACTTAGTGTAGTTAATCTCTCCAGGGAAGGTGTCGCAAAAATATTAACTGTAGGGGTGCTGATAATTTTTAAACCAATATTTTGTTGAAAATAAAATGCAATATTTAAAAAAATATTATATTTTTTGTGCTTAATTTTTAAAAAGAAAATCATAGTAATGAAATTCTCATATTGTGTTTTTTTAATATATAATGTTTTACTAATTTTCATGACAGATGCCATTAATTCTGGAAAGCGCAGGCAATGTGTGTTAATAGTGATTTGACTTATGGATTTTTTTTAAAGAGTTTTGGGTATTGAGCAAATCAAAGGAATATTTGAAAAGAGCTGTGGCAGTGGGGGTGAAGTTGAGCATCAGCTGTAGGCATTAAGGAGTCTGTTAGAACCGGCAAGTAATATGTCATTACTTTCATCTGTGTTTGATTACTGGCACTTTACTTTTGTCTGTTTGCTGTATTTTTACAGGGAGAAGCCAGTAATTGCAAGGAGAGGGTTGAGCTACCCAGAGCTCTGTCTGTGTGCTAAAAGTAGAGAGAGAAATAAAGTCACTGAAAAGTGATTGCCAAGTAAAAAATAAAACACACCTTGAGTTGTCAAGTCTGTCTCCCAGTTCCTCATTCTTGAACCTGTGAGAGCATCACATTGGTGCTAAAGCCCAGGAGTGAGGAGAACGCACCATCATGGTGTCCACACCAGTCACAAAGATCTTCCAGACCCTTGTCAGCAACCACCAAACTCAACATCAGGCCCTTGTTGCACTGTGCACAGATCAGGACCAGTTCTTTACTACAGATCCAGGCAGAGGACCGATAGGTGATCTGGAGCCTGGTCCAGTTAGTGGGGACTCCAGCAGTTGCTCATGCAGATACTGCAGTCAAACCAAGGGATGTTCACAAATATCTGCTGGTGCTTGTTACAATACAGTTCAGGGATGAAAAGTACAATGTGTAGATGGCAATAGTCCTCACCTCACCCATCCACTAATCCTGGGAACAAGTTGGCCAGGATTTAAAATGTTAATTAAGCACTTTATTTGTGGATCGGTCAGGCTGTAACACACCTCAGGGGATTCTGTTGCAGTGTTATCTGTGGAGGCAGTCCCAGGACCATCTACATCAGCTCCATGTCAGGGAGGCATGGAGAGTGGGAAGGGCTCTGTCCCTCCACTCTCCACAGGGATTTCCCTTAGGGATTTCCCATTGTCATAAAAATAGTATTAATTGCCCTCTGGCAAGACACTCTGCAATACAGATGTGAGTGGAGAGTCAAACTCTTGTGAGTACCAGAGGACTAGCCCCCCACTGTAACTCTAGCTGTGTAGGCAAGTAGCCAAGGGCTACGGAAATGGAGATTGGCACCACCCAATGCATCTTAAGGGCCTGGTTAGTACTGGGACAGGAGACTGCTGGGGTGTCAGCTGTAGGTCAGACAGTTCCCTGGCCTGAGTTGGGCAGTGGGGGTATGGGGCAGCAGGGGCATGGTTGAGCATCAGCTGTGGGCAGCAAGGAGTCAAGTAGAACTGGCAGGTAACATGTGATGAGTTTCACCTGTTTTATTACTGGCAATTTACTTTTGTGTATTTGCTGTGTTAATTCAGGGAGAAGCCAGTAATCAGAGGGAGAGCTGAGATACCCAGCACCAGACATCCCAACCTGAAGAAACTCATTTCAGGGAGGTGTCGTGACCCCCCTGCTGAAGGGGAAAAAAGTCATATAAATAAATAAATAAATAAATAAAGAGGCACATGACAGGGGGGCGATGTAACTTCAACACATTTTTATTAACTACTAGCATGTTACAGAGCAAGTCATATAAAACAACACTTATGTCCTTTCATTTTTGCTTTTACATGAATAGAACACAACTTTTTCAGTAACTATTGTGAGGGAAATTTAGTGGATGAACATTCCTATTCTCTGTGTTTCTGTGTGTTGAGCTCAAGTGGCCTAGTGTACTGAGAAAGTTGTTTTTCCCATGTTGTAATCGCCTTTCTGTGGCCTTGGTGGTGATAAGCAGGGTGTCCGAGTTCTCCATAACTACGTATCCACCTGCACATACCAGAGCACGCCAGGTGCACGATTTAACAAAGCTTCATAGAAAATCTTGAGCCAATCATGTGAAGATGTAAGCAGTAAGTGAATGCCTTTAGAGTATAACAGATAACAGCCACTAAAACACAAGTGCGCGTACTCTCTGCATCATCAGAAGTGGTCTCCTCTTCTTTTTCCTTTCATATTTTATGTCTGTTTTGTATTATCTACTATAATAAATAACTGAAAAGACAACTGCTAAGCGTTCTGAAGTGTTTATTAGAAGTTTCCATTGCACGAGTAAAAGGAATTAAGTTTGCTGCTGAACTTGCAACGTTTTATTTTAAGTAAACAGTTGTTAATGCTAATTTTGACCATTTAGTAATAACTTATAAAGGTAGCTAATTATATAACATTAAGTACAGAGGCACATGGAAAGGAAAGAGAGAGAGGAAGGAAGGACGGACTCTAAGTCAAGTTTATTTCTATAGCACTTTTAACAATGTCTATTGTTGCAAAGCAGCTTTACAGAATTTGAATGACTTTAAACATAAGCTAATTTTATCCCTAATTTATCCCCAATGAGCAAGCCTGTTTTGTTTTTTGAATAATTTTTATTACATCAAAAATATCACAATAACACAAATAAAAAAATAATTGGTGAGACTTATCATTTAAAAGTATAAAAAAGAATATCTTAATTAAAAATATAAGAAAAAAAAAAAAGCAAGGATGAGCAAGCCTGTGGCGACAGTGTCAAGGAAAAACTCCCTCAGACGACATGAGGAAGAAACCTCAAGAGGAAGTTTAAGTTTATTAGCATTTATGTAGCGCACATAATTG
>JAPEKM010000002.1:23639490-23650319 GCA_027575975.1 Cathorops multiradiatus
GAGGAAACCCACGCGGACACGGGGAGAACATGCAAACTCCGCACAGAAAGGCCCTCGCTGGCCACGGGGCTCGAACCTGGACCTTCTTGCTGTGAGGCGACAGCGCTAACCACTACACCACTGTGCCGCCGAATAAAACATTAATTAAGAAATAAAGCAAGTTTAAAAATGATTTCAGTTCCCCTTTAACATTCCATTGATCATCGTAGTATGATTGAAAATACAATTTATTTATATTCATCAAATGCTTGCTTTCTTATACTCTCCTAAATTATGTGCATAGGTCTCCCAATCTCATGATTTCCTGTTTGTGGTAGGGTTATTCTGTTTTGCTCATGTTTTCTGTGAAACTGCAATTTTGGCCAATTTTTGGTCTTTTTTTTTTTTACCTTACCCTCGACCATAGCTTGTTCCCTTTTCCTTCAGTCATGAAAACGATGTCACTAATGGATTCCCCATACCCAAAAACCCATAAAATGAGATATTGTACATACTTCTGGTGTGAGTGGTTCAAAAATTTATATTTTCAATATGGCTACCAGCATCCATCTTGGATTGGTAATTTTCGCCCTGGATAATGAGTTTGGCACACATCCCAAATTGTTCCTTGGGCTCAAATGAGCCTATAACAGTTGAGTCATCCTCTCCTAAATTATGTGCATACATATCGAACCCAGGTCCTCTACTCAACCTTGTTGCTGTATATTTGTTAATTCATGGGAGCAGGTTCCCTCATTACAGTACAATAGTATAATTTTAATTTTGTGTTTTAATCAGGCTAGTTATAGAGATCAGTTTTGCTGTGGTGGAAATCCCAGCCTGCAATTATCAAAATAATTACACCTGAGTTCTTATATGCGTTAATCAGGTCGACGGGTCACTTATATTGAATGGGTGTGATGCAATTCTCAATAACTTAAAAAAAAAAAAAAGCAGTGTGTAAATATATCAACTTGAATCCAATAACGATGCTAATAATAATTTTAATGTTTTAGAATAAAGCCCTATGGCTTCAATCTCAGTGAAAATATTATTGTGCACATTTAAATGTGTTTTATATCTTGGTTGTTGAACATTTATAGCTATAGTAATGTCAAGATATTTTAAAGAACCTCCAACCCCAACCCAATCTTCCTCTTAACAGATTTGTCACTGACATCATTTGGCAAGTCACTTGAGATGACTATTGGCAATTATTCTCTCTCTCACACACACACACACACACACACACACACACACACCTGTCACACTCATCCATTAACAATGTAGGGCAAGAGCTCTGTCATGGACTTGTCCCAAAAATTCACTTCAACTACAACCCTACAAATTGTGACTAAGACCAATACAAAGGGTTCTCAGTTATTATTTCAGTCATCTGTGATCTACCAAGTGGTTCACAAAAACTAAAATTAGACAGACAAATTTCCTATAACCATTACAGATATTTTGGACATTCCTTATTTTTACTAGCAGGTTACCTGGCATTGCCCGGGTTTTGCAAAATTTTGGGTTGCCCCCAGACTTCCATGTCAAATTTGGTGAAGATCCGTTGAGAAATGGTGATGTTAACCCAAGACAAACAAAAATCCAAACATCCATCACCCAGGGGCCCACTGGGGACCCCCTAGGGCTCATACATTAATTTTATTTATATTTGCAAAATTTTGGGTCATCCCCAGACCTATTTGCCAAATTTGGTGAAAATCCATCAAGAAATGGTAACGTTAGCTCAAGACAGACAAACAAACAAAAAAAAACTTTGCTGCTTATTATACATATTTCAGGTATTTGTTTGTTTGAAAAAAGGAGGAGCTCTCAATAGAATGTAACTGAAGCAAAACAAATTTTTGCAAAATCAAAATGAAACCAGAAATGATGAAAATCAGTGAATGTCAATTTTGGGTGTGTTCGGCTGGGGCCGTTTGTGGGGAGAGATCTTTTTATTAGACCAAATTACATAGAAAATCTATACTCGCACTTGCGAAATGTTCTTGGCAAGTGCGAGATATGAGATATGATATCCAGATATGAGAAAACGTTCATTTTCTCAGTCTATATAGAGGCATGCTGATGCCTCTTGATCATGTGCAGGTGAGCCTAATTAACAGCGCATGTGCCCAAGTCCACTTGGCGCGTGCACAGTCTGAAGCACACCCGAGCAGACTCTCGCATGTGCGCTGTTAATCAGGCTTACCTGCACATGATCAAGAGGCATCAGCATGTCTATATAAAGACTGAGAAAATGCACATTCAATGCGAAGTATTACACCATGTAATATTCTCCCATGTAGATTTCCTGGGTTTCCGATCCTGTTTCCTGTTCTTAGTTTCTGTTTTTGTCTTTCCCTAATTTAGCTTGTTTGTGCCTTGCCAGACCTTTTGCTAGTTTCACATTTATGAAATTAACTGCAGTTTTGGATTGCTTGCCTATGTATTTTCACAACTGTTAATAAACATTACTTCTGTACTTGCATCTATCTCCTACCACTCTCTGACAGTGGGAGATACATATAAATTATTAGTTATAAAAATCGAAATTTAAGCATGAGTTTAGTGAGGGGGGTTATATTTTATGTTTTGTTAATTTCCATTTATTACTGGGAGCCACAGTCATAAACCTGCTTAAGGCACTCCCTTAAATTAATTATGGTTTGTTTATATCTCGATTTTGTCACACATATAAAATAATTGATAGTGCGTATGAAAAAGGATTTGGATGAAATGTCTCAACTATTGGATGATATGGCATTGGACGAAATGGTCATTGGATGAAATGTCCTGATCCAGGAAGAGCCACTCGGCCAATGGATGGAATCACTCTGCAAGTCAGTTGTCACTTCAGGGCAACTTCCATACCCGTCAGGTCTGTGGCACTTTTGTGCACCACTTGGCATCAGGGCTGGAGGTCCAGAGAAACAATATGATGGGGGCATGACATCGTTTATCTTACCTTACTGTGCAAGGTGCTTTGTTAGGAGAGGAGAATAATATGCAAGAACTCACGAGGCCAGAAATTCCATGGTGGCTTGGCCGGGCTGTTCGTGCCACTGATGTGGGCGACTCTGTCATTCTGGTATGGGCCTCATGGCCCATCTGCATTTCTGTGCATCCTAATGAAGCAGTCATCATTGCTAGCAGTGGACAGCCTCCACTGCCGATGATTGCTACCAAAAGCAACTGGCCAAGGTAAAACTTGCTAAGGGATATTTAAGCAGATATTACTTGTGCTATATTTACTAATCCCATTTCCAGAAAAGTTGGAATATTTTCTAAAATGCAGTAAAAACAAAAATGTGTAATTTTTTTTTTCTTAATTCAAGTGAACCTTTATTTAACTGACAAATTTATGAAGAAAATATTTTCAATAGTTTTACTGACCAACTTAATTGCATTTTGTAAATATGTCACTCATAGCTCAAGCGATCTGAGTTCATGGCAGCCTTCAAACATGGCCATCACTGACTACAATTCCCAAGCACCACAGTGCCCTCCCTTTCCTGAATTCTGATCACCACCACTCCAGTTCCAAATCACAGCTGATCAGTTCACACTACTTAAGGACCACAGCTACAAACCCTCAGGGCAAAGTATTGTTCTGTGTCCCTGTACCTGATCATACCAAACCGTTTGGTCCTCATGTTGACTTTAGTGACTTTGACCCTGTTTATATTTGGACTCTGAACTTGTAATATTCCTCTGACACTTTGTTTGCCAATTGACTGACCTATTGCCGAACCCTCATACTGTTTCTCATCTCATGATTTGGATTTGGCTGCCAATTTGTGACACACCTGCTCTCCCCTGCAATTGTGTCTGTAAGTGCCTGCACCTCTGACAGGATACTTTGCCATTTTGGATGCAGCAGAGGATGCAAAGCAAACTGCTCTTTCAGTGCAAGGATGACTGTTAGGAGAACAGCAGCACATGCTGAGTAATTTAAACATCCACATTTCACAACTTGCAGCTGCTGTCTCACAGGCCCTCCTGACACACCCAGTGCCTGCCAGGAACTCCTCTACAATTGTTCCTTAACCAGATAAGTTCTCCAGGGAAGTATTAGAGTGCAAGGGTTTTCTACTACAATGTTTATTGTAATTCATGGCCCAAATGGGGACTTCAGATCAACAGAAAATCACCCAGTTTCTTAATTCGCTCAGTGGCAGAGCCTTACAGTGGGCCTCTATGGTATGGGAGCATGGAGGCAAACTCACAACATCCTATGAATGCTTCATTGAACTTTTCAAGAGCATTTTCAATTATCAGCCTGAGGAAGTTGAAGTAGGAGAAAAGTTGCTCACTATACAGCAAGAAGAAAGGAGAGTGGCTGAATATGCCCTTGAATTCCATATGCTGGCAACTGGTAGAGTGGGTGGAATGAACCAGCACTGAAGGCTAAGTTATTTCAAAGTCTGGACCCTCTCATCCTCACTGAACTTGCATGCCATGATGAGCAGTACACCTTGGACTCTCTTATTGATCTGGCCATTAAGTTGGACAATCTCCTCCATAATCCACCCTCCTTACAGCATGTCGCTGTAAATACCCACCCTGAACAGTCTCCCATGCCTATGGAAGTCTCCAACACTCACATACCTCATTGAGAGAGGGAGAAGAGACATTGGGAAGGAGTGTTCTTCTACTGTTGTGAGCCTGGTCATCTGTTGGTCCCATTCAACCATTGGACACCAGGGAACAGGGCAACCTCAGGAAGGAAAATAGCTCCACCACCCTGGTGAGTTACAAAACCTCTTCTACTCAGCAATTCCTTAAGCTCAATGTTTTGGTAAACCTCTGAGTCTTCCCATGTTCTTTCTGCCTTGTTAAACTCTGAAGCAGAGGGCAATTTCATTGACCTTGAGGTTGTTCAAAGGCTCAAGCTATCCATAGAATAACTCCAGTGAAAAGTAAGTCTCAAAGTGATTGATGGTGGACCTATTGGGGAGGGGCTGGTCACCACTCACACTGCACCTCTAGAGATTCAGGTTGGGGCCCTGCATAAGGAACACATCAGTGTTTGTCACCCATACATCCAACCAAAATATCATATTTAGGGTTCTCCTGGTTACAGCTTCATGATCCTTTCATCTCCTGGCAGCATGGGGAGATTCTATGATGGTCCCCATCTTGCCATTAGTACTGCCTGCAACTGCCCCAACTCACCCTGGCTTCCACCTTGGGTTATTGAGCACATTCCAGCCTGCTACCATGAACTTGGAGGTATTCAGTAAAGGAAAGCCCAGTGGACTACATCCTCACAGACCCTATGACTGTGCCACCAACCTCCTCCCAGGCACTACCCCTCCACACTGTTGCATTTACCCACCCTTGATTACTGGGCAATCTGCTCTGGATGAGTGCATCCAAGAAGCACTGCAACAAGGCTATATCCACCCTTCCACATCCCCAGCATCTGCAGGCTTCTTTTTAGTTGAGAAGGGGTGGGTGTCAGACCTTGTATAGCTTATCGAGGACTGAACCAGATCACGAGCAGTAAGGTGGTGTAGTGGTTAGCACTGTCACCTCACAGCAAGAAGGTTCTGGGTTTGAGCCCAGTGGCCAATGGGGGCCTTTCTATATGGAGCTTGCATGTTCTCCCCATATCTGTGTGGGTTTCCTCCTGGTGTTCTGGTTTCCCCCTCAATGTAACGACATGCAGGTTAAGTTAATTGGTGGCTCTAAATTGACTGTAGGTGTGAATATAAGTGTGAATTATTGGCCCTGCAATGATTTAGCAACTTGTCTAGGGTGTACCCTGCCTCTTGCTCATTGTCAACTGGGATAGGCTTTAGCTTGCTCACAACCTTACACAGGATAAGTGGTTATGGATGAACCAGATCACCATGCAATACCATTTTCTGCTGCCACTAGTATTTTCACTAAGCTAGACCTCAGGAGTTCCTACAACCTGGTGCATATCTGAGAAGGGGATAAATGGAAGACTGTGTTCAGTACCACCTCTGGGCACTTTGAGTACCTGGTCATGCCCTATGGTCTCTCTTGCGCACCCAGCATTTTCCAGTGCCTAATTCACTATGTGCTCCAGGGCATGCTGGCACACTACATCATCACATATATTGACAACATTCTTATCTACTCCCCAGACAAAGCTGGTCATCAAGAGCACATAAAGTCAGTACTCACCAGGGTCCTGGAGAGCCAGCTATATGTCAGATCAGAAAAGTAGGAGTTTCATGTTTCCCAAATCTCATTCATGGGGTGCATAATCACTGTTAAAGGGGTTAGTATGGACTCCAACAAAATTACTGCAGTCACCACCTGGCTAACCCCCACTTCTTTCAAGGAGCTTCCAGGTTTTCTTGAGATTGCCAAGTTTTACCATGATTCATTCAAGGATTTAGTACTATCTCTGCACCCCTCACCACTTGACTAAAAAAGGGGCCCAAGCATCTTCAGTAGAACCAGGGGGCAGAGGAAGCTTTTATGCAGCTTAGAGGGGAGGACACCGGTGTACGCACCCAGACACAGAGTCTGGGTGTCCACTAAGGACCTATGGGACCCCATCACATGTTCAGAACTCAATGCCAGTTACATTGGCCCCTTCAAGGTCCTACGCCAAATCAATGATGTATTGTACAGACTGGAATTCCAACATCACTGCCACCTATCACCCACATTCCAAGCATCATGTCTTAAGCCTGCCATTCCTGGACATCTTGCCATGAATACATCATCTATGGTGTGGACCCTGACACTGTTTCTCATCTCACAATTTAGATTTGGCTGCCAGTTTGTGATGCAGCCACTCTCCCCTGCAACTGTCTGTAAGTACCTGTACCTCTAACAAAATATAAATGTAATTAGAATTTGATGCCTGCAGCACACTCAAAAAAAAGTTGGGACAGAGGCATTATTACCATTGCATTGCATCACCTTTCCTTTTACTAACACTTTTTTTAATCATATGGGATTTGAGGATACTAATTGTTGCAGTTTTGCAATTGGAATTTTTGTCCATTCTTGCTTCAGCTGTTCAATAGTCTGTGCTCACCATTGTCTGATTCTGCTCTTTGTAATGTGTTATACATTCTCAACAGGAGGCAGAACTATAATGGCAGCAGGCCAGTCAAGCACACACACTGTGTCTACAAAGCAACACTCTTGTAGCCCATGCAGGATGACGCCTGGCATTGTACTGCTGAAATAAGCATGGACTTTCATGTTTGTACTGTTTGAATACACCAAGCAATTAAATATTATATTATGTTAAACAATTTCAATAGTGCAAATATGGAATTAACAATGAAAGTAGAACAAATTGTATTTCAAGGATGCACTTGCGAATTCCAGCTTAACAAAAAAAAAACAGAGATGTGGCTTGTACTAGCAGATTGGATGTTGTTTGATTTTTAATTTTCTCAGTGGAAGCATCCAAGTCACTCATGTCTGACCAAAGACATGAGTGAGCTTTATGCTTATTCATGTTTGAGGGAGGGCACTTCGTGACTTGAGAGGAGACGGATCAGTGACTCTCTTGCAATATTACGGTTGTTGACATGATCTGAAACGTAATGGCGGGCTGTTTAAACCTCTCACATAAAATTATATTTTTACTTTTTTACTTAACCATTTTTAATCATTTTTATCAGCTCAGAAGAGAGGAAAAACTTAACAGTTTGGCAGGTTGATCTGTTGGACTAAATGCTGGCCTTGGCTTGTCGAAGATAGTTCTTCCAAGTTTTCAATCAAATATATCAAAGCACAGTTTGAAACATTCCAAGTTACCGCCAGACAATTGCTGTTTTTTTTTTTTCTATTGAATTTCACAACTGAGCTCCTTCTAGTCAACATCTTCCTCCTGGGCTCCAGAGGTGACCAGCTAGTTGGAATACATCCTAATCCTGGTCCTGCAGACTGTTTAAAATGCTCTTCATGTACAAGAATCATTGCCAGAAATCACAGAAGCATAATGTGTTCTACTTGTGAATCAACTCTACATATTAAATGTGGTGGACTCTCCATTGTGGATTATAAATGGCTTCTTTCCAGTGATATTCCTGTGTGGTATTGCTCGAATTGTACTATATCTGGTTCTCGGGTTTTTAATTTCTCTGACTTTTTTTTTTTAAGAGTAAGCTGACTTTCAACTTTCGACATTTAATGTTCCTAACACCCCTGTGATCCAAGTACTTGAAAACTATAAAGCAAACTTTAAGATTGGTCATCTTAATATAAATAGCTTGGCTGGAGGTAAATTTTATGATGTGAAGCTCTGGCTAAGTAAATATTTTTTTGATGTTCTGGTTCTTTCTGAAACCAAACTGGATGATACATTTCCATATTCACAATTTTATATAGATGGTTATCTATTTTTATGTAAAGACCAGAACAAAAATGGAGGCAGAATTATGATATATTGGGGTTCAAACTTGATTTTTTTCACAATTTATGAAATGCTTGTGACAATATTACCAACAAAGTGGAGTCACTCGTGTTCAAACTGAAGATTGGTAATTCTTGGATCATTATCACTGGAATATATAGATCACCTATATATTCCAGTATTCCAGAAAATAAAAGTCTATGTTGACATCATCCTCTGCCTCTCTGCACTTCAGTATTCCACCCACCCAAAGACATAGTACAGTGGTGCTGAAACCCAGTATACTGAAAGGAACCACCCATGGAGTCCTCCTCACTCAAAGACCTCATCCATGCCCTCACTGCTGCCCAACAGAGCCAGCACCAATTGCTGATCACCCTCTGAAAGGAGCAGGAACAACCCTCTGAAGCCTTGCTGCTGGCCCAGCAGGAAGATTGCCAGGTGTTTCAGCAACTGCTTGCATTGATGGGATCCTTGACCATCACAGCTGCAGACCCACCTCATGTCACACTTGCAAAGATGGGGCTGCATGACAATCCGGAAGCCTTCATTGCACTATTTGAACAAGTGGCCAAGGCATGGGGGTAGCCAGTCAAGCAATGTGCGGCTCATCTATTACCACTGCTGTCTGGAGAAGCCCAGCTCACCACACAAAAGCTCCCCACCAACAGTTGGCTTGATTACGCTGACTTGAAGCAAGCCACCCTGCAGCATGTTGGCCGATCTCTGGAAAAACACCATCAGTGCTTCTGGATGCTGACACTGAAGGAAGTTGACTGACCATTTGCTTTCAACTACTAGCTCCAGGATGCCTGCTGACAGTGGCTGAGGGCATATGACTGTAACACCGAGGAGATCATAGACATGGTGGCACTGAAGCAGTTCATCATATGGCTGTTGGAAGGGACAGTGGAGTGGGTTCTGTGCCACCATTCGGCATTGCTGGATCGAGTGATCGAGTTGGTGGAGGACCATTTGATGGCAGTTCCAGCAGCAGGTGGACATCCTGCCTCTTCTCTTTCTCTCTGTCCTTATCCTGCTCCCCCTCTCACCTCTTCCTGTCCCCAACCCTTTACCCTACCATGAAAATGGGGGCTGCCCCCTGCAGCTGGCTTGCCATGCCTGTGGTGCCCCCCTCCCTTCTTTCCCTTCTGTATCTTCTCTCCCCCCAGGTGAGTGATCCCCAAATCACTGGTGCAGAGGTGAAGCCTTGGCAGGTATGCTGGCACTGCAGGGAATCTGGTCCTCTCCAGGGCCAGTGCTCTGCAGTGGAGGTGGGAACTGTGGTCCGGATCATCGATGTGCCAGAGACTACCCTCGATCGGGCCAGAGAGTATTGCATACCGGTGAGTATTCAAGGGGATACATACAGTATAATGCATTGGTGGATTCTGGCTATAAGCAAACCTCAATCTACCAAAGCTTGGTTCAAGGTGAGGCATTTTGGAGATCACAAGTGGTGAAATTTTTGTGTGTACACAGGGATGTTGATGAATATGCACTAGTATCCATCTACGTTCTATTTTGGGGCAAAAAGCATAGTGAGGAGGGGGTGATTAGCCTGTGCCTCACCCACCCACTAATTCTGGGGACAGATTGTCTGGGGTTTAAAGGCTTAATGGAGCATGTAGTAGTGGGTGGGTCCTGCAGTAACACGTCATGAGGGGATTTCAGTGTGGCATTGACTGGGGAAGCCATCTCAGAGCTGTCCATGTCAGCACCACATCAGAGTGATATGAGGAGCGGGGAGCAGCCCGTCCCTCCTCTCTTTCTCGGGGATTACCTCAAGGATTTCCTGTTAGAACAAATGTGAGACAAGACTGTGCAGAACAGTGAACAGTGTGACAAAAAAAAAACATCCTTCATCTTATATAAATATGAGACACAGTGTCTCTGAAGCTTACGCTGAAGATCACTACTATCTGAAACATTCTAAATTCTTTAAAAATTTATATTTTCCTTGACACATTCCCCCTTTTATCAATTCTTTGTTAACTATAGTAAAGCAAAAGACTTTCCCCAATACATGTTTTCTGTTCCTGTTCCTCCTATGCAGGTTTTCAACAGGCACTTCATTACTAGGCAAATGGAAACAATTGTACTGCTGTTTTTGTGAGACATAGGCATCTCTATACAAATGGCAAATGAACACATAGGAAAATATGCAGATTCAGATTATACAAATCAAATATAACCACCGTGTTATTTCTTCAGCCAGCAATAAGGATAAGCAAAACTATCTATAGTTCTCTATATAGCAAAAATGTATCTATAGTTGGCCTCTACATTAACTTTTGAAACCACGTGTCCTGTCGGGCAAGTTGAAAAGAAATTTACTTGTCCAAATGTGAAGTTGACTTGTCCGAAGAAATATTTGAGAAAAAAAAAATCACATACTATTTGTAACCCAGCAATCTTTATGGCATTTGTTTCCGAATTCACAACATATGCATAATATCTATGAATCAAAAGTAATCAATACTTGATA
>JAPEKM010000002.1:23944116-23955816 GCA_027575975.1 Cathorops multiradiatus
TTTTAGTATAATATATTTCTATAAAGTGTAATATAGTATAATTATTTTAAAGTGTGTTAAAAGTGTTAGTGTGAAAGTGTGATGTTAGTATACTTTTTATATATTTACACAAAGTACAATTTGTGTAAGTCCATTTTCAATATACTATTGAAAATATGAATATACTTTAAATACAATCAAGTAAATTTTTTTTCACCAGGGCTCCACTTGAAAAATCTGAAAGGCAGTCCAGCTTTAACTTTGAAAACCGTAAGCTGCTGAACTCATGGATAATTAACACTGAGAAACATTCTTTGAAACATATGCGAGTTAACATGCAGCTATCACGTGAACTCTGCTAGCATATCAGCCGTTAGCATATCACATAGTTACAAACATGCAGAAATAAACGCACTGCTGCATTCCTCATTGGCCACGTTAAACTAAAGGGGGAAACGGGGTAAGAAAGGAAACCTCCAACATTATAAATGTTCACTTTGTTCTGGTCTTCATGAGCATTAATACAGTTCGTAACGTTTACTGATCATCCTCCGTTAAACCGAACTTTATTCCCACTTGTGGTTCTGCTCAGTCACGGTCTAACAGCAACAACTCCACCCACAACAACACAAGAACATTCGTTCCGCTATCAAGATGTCGCATAGTACTTTTATTTAACTTCTGTTTTTATGTGTATATTTGGTAAAATCCATGTTGTTGATTAACAAAAACAATTTAACCAAACATAAATTATTCTTATATTTACCTGAAATTATTGATTTCATGATTGAGGCGGTGGGCAGAGCTGTCGGCACTCAGACTGTGGCTATTCAGAACTTGACTCGCACCGTGGATTCCATCTTGGAGAGGCTGACGGCTTTGCAGAGAGAAACTGGAGGCCAGAATCGACAAGCAGGGCAGTCAGAAAATGGCATATCTACCTGTTTAAGTCTAAACAAAATTCTAATCTTATCTCAGCTCTCTCAGCCAGCACTGCCTAGTCAAGGCTGTTGCTGGGGAAATAATCTCCCCCTGAAGATCACTGCAGTTAGACTCTGTCATACCCATTCCCCCTTTTTTTTTTCCATGGCCGCCATTTAACCCCCAGTGTGTCAAGTCGGTAAGCGCCGTCTGGCTGCAGGACCAAGTTCTGAATAGCCACAGTTTGAGTGCCGACAGCTCTGCCCACTGCCTCAATCATGTCGGGCAGCTTAATGTTTGCTTGTTTGCGCTGGGTTACCTATATGTATACGTATATTACCTATATGATATTCTGTTGTTCTCCCAGAAAATGTCTGTGCACAGCTAATGCTGTCTGCCATTTATCATCCATTGCATCCATGATGAGGCAAAGTATTCTGTCAGAAATGTGGGCGATAGTCAGGTGCAAATGCAACAGAGTTTATTCAAACAGACTGAGAACACATCCAAATCATCAGGTAAAACCAGTGTCACAAACAGGCAAAGGTCGGGTGAAGCACAGACACTATATCAGGGCAAAAATGCAAAATACAAAAGCGAGTTGAGGAAAAGGAACAGCTATATAAACAAATGGCTTGGTATGAACAAACTCCAGGTACTGAGTGATACTTTGCCCTGAATATGTGGGGAGAGGATTCTTATCACCACTTGTGGTGATGAAGCAGTGATATGGAACAGGTGTGTGTGTGTGTGTGTGTGATGATCAGTGTTCCAGAGACAGAGCGGTGTATAGCGGCCATGTTTGAAGACCACTGCAAACTCTGGGAAGTGGAGTCATGATTGTGAGCAGGAGCAGACATGACACATTGCATAGATGTTAAGAGGGTTCACATAGTTAACACTGAGGAGCATAACATTTTAGAAATTATGTCACAATACTGCAAGATGTTCACTGAAAATATATAGATTAATCTATAATAAAAATATACTATATGGCCAAAAGTATGTAGATGCCTGACCATCACACCCATATTTTCTTGACCCATTCCAAAACCAGGGTATTATTATATATTTGGCCCTGTGTTTACTTTTATGACAGTATGCACTCTTCTGAGAAGATTATTGTGGATTGGTCCCTATGTTTCCTGCTTTAAAAGCCTCCATTCCTCTGAGAAGACTGTCCATTAGATTCTGGAAAAGGTCTCTGAATATTTGTGCGTATTCAGTCACAAGATCATTAGATCAGATACTGATATCAGCAGGAAGGCCTGGTTTGAAATCAGCATTCTAGTTCATCCCAAAGGTGTTCAGTGGGGTTGAGGTCAGGGCTCTATGCAGGCCACTTGAGTTTTTCTGCACCATCCTTGGTGGACCTCACCAAGGGGCATTGCCATTTGAAAGAGGGTTGGGTTAGGTTACTTTGTTCCAGTGGAGTGAGATTTTAATGCTACAGCATACAAAGACATGTGGTTAGGTTAACATGGAGCAGCCATGGCCTGAAGGTTGGGCTGAAGTGTGTTTGAGCAAGGCACATAACTCCCAACTGCTCCCTGGGCACTGTAGCATAGGTGCCCACTGATCTGGGTATATGTTTGTGTGTGTGCTTGTTGCTCACTTGTGTGTGAATGTGTGCTCAATGCTCACTTGTGTGTGCATGTGTAGTCTGCTTCAGATGGGTTAAATGCAGAGTAGGAATTTCGCTGTGTGCTTACGTCTGTGCTTGAGTGTACGTGTGATAAATCAAGGCTTCTTCTCTTGTTACAAGAACATTCTCAATCCTGAGTGATTCTCAATCAAGTGCTTCCAATTTTGCAGCAGCATTTTGGGGAAGACTTGTGTATTATATATCAAGTTCAAGTTTTTTTTGTCATTTCAGCCATATACAGTTGGTACAGTACACAGTTAAAATGAGACAATGTTTTTCCAGGACCATGGTGCTACATAAAACATGACAGGACTACAAATCTACATAACATAAAGTGCATAAGTGCAGTTAGTGCTAACACTGCAGGTTATAAACTAAACAAACAACATGAAGTGCAAATATCAGAAAGATACAGTGCAAAAAAGACAACCAGTACAAACAGACAGTACAGTGCCAACCAGTACCTGTCACTGATAATGTACAGAAGGTTTGTGTATGCATTTTCAGGCAGCATATGTAAAAAACAAATAAATAAATGTAAACATTGTGCATGTGATGATCATTGTAAACATTTTAAAGTGACTGTGTATTGTTGTTCACTGTGCAAATACTGCAGTGGGAGGGGTGTGATCAACAGGCCGTGTGCATCAGTCCAGTCCCTCAGAGTTGAGAAGTCTGATGGCATGTAGGAAGAAACTGTTACAAAGCTTGGCTGTGAAGACCCGAATGCTTTGATACCACTTTCCAGATGGCAGGAGGGTGGAGAGATTGGGTGAGGGTTGCGTGGGGTCATCCACAATGCTGTTGGCTTTCCAGGTGAAGTGTGTGGTGTAAATGTCCTTGACAGAGGGAAGAGAGACTTCAATGATCTTCTCAGCTGTCCTTGCTATCAGCTATAGGGTCTTGTGATCCGAGACGGAATAATTCCCAAACTGGACCATGATGCAGCTGCTTAGAATGCCCTCAAGAGTGCCTCTGTAGAATATTGTGAGGATGGGTGATGGGAGATGGGTTTGCCTCAGCCTTTGAAGGAAGTAAAGATGCTGTTGGGCTTTCTTGGTTATGGAGTTGGTGTTGAGGGACCAGCCAAGGTTTTCTGACAGATGAACACAAAGGAATTTGGTGCTCTTGATGTTCTCCACAAATGAGCTGTTGATGTACAACAGAGAGTGGTCACTCTGTGTTCTTTTGAAGTCAACAACCATCTCTTTTGTTTTGTACACATTCAGACAAAGGTTGTTGATTCTGCACCAGTCTGATAGCCATTGCACCTCTTTTCTGTATGCTGACTCATTGTTCTAACTGATGAGACCCACCACAGTTATCATCAGCAAACTTGATATCATTTGAACTGCGCATTGCTACACAGTTGTGAATCAGCACAGTTAAACAGTGATTTACTGCCCCCCTGGGGGGGCAGTGCTCAGTACGGTGATGCTGGACATTCTGCTCCCAATCTGGACTGACTGAGGTCTTTCACTCAGTAAGTCCAGGATCCAGGTGCTCAAGCCCAGCAGGCTCAGTGTTCCAATTAGCTCCTGAAGAGTAATTGTGTTGAATGCTGAATTGAAGTCTATGAACAGCATTCAAACAGATGTGTCTTTTTTGTCCAGGTGGCTAAGGGCCAGACGAAGGGTGGTAACTATGGCATCATCTGTTGACTGGTTATAGTGATACAGTATGCGAACTGCAGGGGGCTCACTGAGGGAGGCAGCAGGGTCTTTATGTGCCTTATGATGAGCCGCTCAAAGCACTTCATCATGATGGGTGTGAGTGCAATGGGACAATAGTCATTGAGCCAGGACCTTGAAGACTTCTTCAGCATGGAGATGGTGGTAGGGGTCTTGAAGCAGTTTGGAACAATGAAATTGCTCATGGAGATGTTGAAAATTTTGGTGAGAACATCTGCCAGCTGGTCTGCACATCCCCTGAGCACTTTACCAGGGACGTTGTTTGGTCCAGCAGCCTTATGTGGGTTGACTCTGTGTAGACTTTTCCTCACATCAGCTATCGTCAGACACAGCACCTGGTTGTTGGGAGGAGGGATGTCTTCCTCACTGCAATGCCATTCTGTGCCTTAAACCATGTGTAGAAGCTGTTCAGCACATCTGAAAGGGAGGCTTCATTGTCACAGGCAGGTGGTGTTATCCTGTTTGTGATGGCCTGGATGTCCTGCCACATATGCTATGTGTTGCCGCTGTCATAAAAGTAGTTGTGGATCTTCTGGGCATGTGTGTGCTTTGCTCTGATGGCCTGAGACAGTTTAGCCCTCACTATTCTTAGGGCAGCTCTATCACCTGTTCTGAAGGCAGCATCTTGGGTCTTCAGTACTGCACACACCTGCAATAATCCACAGCTTCTGGTTGGGGTGAATGGCGGTGATCTTGGAGACAGTAACATCATCAATGCACTTCTTAATGTAGCTGGTCACTGATGCTGTGTACTCATCTAAGTTATTGCAGTCACCATTGGTTGCAGCCTTCCTAAACATGTTCCAGTCAGATCTCTGCTGGACTGTTTTGAGAGAAGACTCCTTCTGGCCAGGTTTTTACCTGCTTTAGGACTGGTTTGGAGCATTTGATGAGTGGTCTGGATGCTGGAATTAGCCTCAGAGCTGTGGTCTGAGTAGCTGAGGTGGAGGCAGGGCTCCACCTGGTACATGCCAGGAATGTTTGTGTAAATAAAATCCAGTACATTTACCCCTCTCATTGCGAAGTCCACATACTGATAGAATTTGGGGAGCACTGACTTGAGATTTGCATGGTTGAAATCTCTGGTGACAAACAGTCCATCTGGGTGTGCATTTTGCAGTTCACTGATAGCACTGTACAGTACACAGAGTGCTTCCATAGCATTAGCACTAGGGGGAATGTAAACTCCTATTATGAATACCTAAGTGAATTCCAGTGGTAAATAAAATTGTTTACATCTGATAGTCCCAAACTCCACTATCGATAAGCAATAACCAGAGACTAGCACTGAACTCCTGCACCATTCTATGATGTATCTGTATATATACAAGCCACCTCCATGGGTCTTACTGTACAGTGCTGCATTTCTGTCAGCTTGGAATGAAACTAGCCCATCCAGTTAAATGTAGTGTCTGGAAATCTGTTGCTGAGCCAAGTTTCTGTGAAAACAAGGATGCAGTAGTCTTTAAACTCATGCTGGGTAGTCTGCTGGAGTCAGATATAGTCTAGTTTATTTTACAGGAAGCAGAAATTGGAGTGTAGAATGGATGGGTAAGCCAGATGGCTAGGGTTAGCTGTTAGCCTAGCAATGGACACACTAATGCTTGCTGTGTTTTCACCTCCTCACACACTGCTTTTGATGGCTCCTTCCTGGGTCACCGGCTTCAGGCAAGGCTGAAGACTGAAGGCATGTTCCTTGCAGCAGGCCTAGGTCCTTTAGTTCCTCCAGCAGATAATTTTTAAAATGTTTTCTGTATGATTTCTCTGCTGAAGGAATGTCTGGTAATGGTAGACATGAATACCAGTTGACCCAATGTCCATGTGCTGGACAAGGTCAGGCAAAGTAACAAAATGACACAAGAAAACATCATTTTGGATCTGGAGTGGCTGCTGCGTGCTACTGCTGCGCTGCCATCTAAATGTATGTGTGATGGTCAGGTGTCCACATCCTTTTGGTTATATTATGCAATTAAACAATATGACTTACATTTTGAGCATGTATAATGTAAATAAAATTCTTTACAAATGTATTTGTCCTCAGTCCTATTACACAAAACACTGTCTTTTTTAAATCTTAATATTACAATTCTATTACTATTGGCTCTCTAGTGTCTAGCCCCCCCCACACACAAACACACACACAGACACACACCCACACACATGCGCATGCACACACAATCACGCATTCCTTCCTCTGGCAGGACGTCTGGCTTGCTTCGACTGGTTGCACCTCACTGCCCTTGTGCAGTGGTGTACCAGTTGTGGCTCCCCCATCACTGCAAATGCCACCATCTGGTGAGCCACGTGGACATCATAATCTCCCCTTAATTACATTAGAGCTGCAATCAGTTAGTGCATTACAAGGCCTGGCAAAGAGCTTTTAAATCTTGGAGGAAATCATAAATAATTGCACTAACTACCCACTGCCAGATGTGCATCCCAACTTGCTGGGCATGAGATAAATAGTCATCCTCAACAATAACACTGTTAAATTATATCAGAGGAGGGTTTTTTTTTGGTTGCTTGGTTTACTTTCATTATATTCCTTTCTCACTTATAGCTGATCTACTGTAGGTATAATCTTAATTTGTTGTGGACTGGAGTACTAACCATTTCAAGGTTTGCATAAATGCTTTATTTTCAGGTCTGGCATTGATCAAGTGTTTCTTATTCAAATAAACACTCCTATTGTCTCCTCCTCATAATCCCTCATTGTTTGTTTTGATTTATTCATGATAATAGATGTTTATTATAAAGTGGGTGTCTATATAGTGAGTAAATGTAACATTATTAGGTTGTTTTTTTTATGGCTACCCCTCGGTTTTGTGCGTGTGTGTGTGTGTGTGTGTGTGTGTGAGATGCTCATTTATGACATACTGTCACTCTTTTATGCTGACCCATCATGCCATTCTGTGTATTATTTACAAATTGAATAAATAGAAAGAGAAGTGAAATTATTGAAGTGAATGACATTTTATACATATTGAAAGCAGTACAAAAATGTCTAAATCAGTTGGCATGTTTAAAATGCCTATCAACAATAGATTTTGAGGCAAAAGGAGGCAGGAGGGAAACTGATTCATTGTCCCAAATAAACTGATTCACAATCATCTGTTTGTGAAGACACAAATGCATGACGCATTCATCATATTCAAGTAAGGCAGTAAAATAAATGATGCCTGTATGTTAGCAAGGAACAGTCTGCCTTTTCCTTTTGTATGAGATGTTTAAAAAATGTAAATGAGAAACTGAGGAAGGCCCTCTGTTGCTCTGATTCATTGATACAGACAGTTGAGTTGACCTATCAATTGCCCATTTTCATCAGCATAGCATTATGCCTATCATTTAAGCAACTGTTTAGAACACACTGCTCACTTGCTTCAATGTTTTTTTGGGGGTAACTTTGAGTACTTTTGTGCTCTGTCTGTGGTTGTGTATATTTACTTTATTTTGCCATATCTATTGCTAAGTAAAAGCAACTTGCCTTTCATTTATGTGCATTCTGACCAATATATTATTAGAAGAAAAAATATACGGGGTTGTCAAAAGAGAATTCTCATTCTTGATGAAATATACAGTACTGTGCAAACGTTTTAGGCACATGTAAAGAAATGCTGTCAACCAAAAATGGCTTGAAAATAATGAAATTTTTTATTTAAAAACAAACAAAAAAACTTACAAACAGCAGTAAGCCATAATAAATGAAACAAAGTCAATACTGTATTTGGTGGGAGACAACCCTTTGCTTAAAACAAAAAAAATACTAGTCTCAGGTACAAATAGTGTAGTTGTATAAGGAAATGAGCTGCAGGCTTTACTGAGCATCTTGCAGAACCAGCCACGGTTCTTCTGGACACTTTGACTGCCACACTTTCTTCTTAATTTTGAGGTAAAACTCAGTAGCCATCATTATGTTTTCTTTTTCAATCTGAAAAGCAGTTTCTTATGTTGCTCAGATACAAACTTTTTTTTTTCTGTAACATGTAATTTTGTGCTGGAAAATAAATGTTTGTAACTCTAAAATATTATTGTACTGACAATGTAGAAGTCATAAAACCAAAATTTATAACAAAGTCTGTATGAAAAAACAAACAAACAAACAGGGTGGCTAAGACTTTTGCACAGTACTGTGTGTGTGTGTGTGTGTGTGTGTGTGTATAGATAGATAGATAGATAGATAGATAGATAGATAGATAGATAAAATACACACAGTGTCTTGCAAAAGTTTTCATCCCCTTGGTGTTTGTCCTGTTTTGTCACATTACAAGCTGGAATTAAAATGGACGTTTTATTTATTTATTTATTTATTTGGGTGGGTGGGGGGCACCATTTGATTTACACATGCTTGCTACTTTAAGGGTGCTTGTTTTTTTTTTTAATTGTGACACAAACAAAAATTAAAACCAAAAAAAACCCCAGAAATCTATTGTGAGAAATCTCACCCAAAAACATTCCTTTGTCAACCTAATTTGGAAGAAATAAAGATTTATTCTTGTAAAGAATGTCACAGTTGTTCCAGATAAAATATTTGTGTGGAGAAAAGTTGTTTGTAAATCATACATCAAGCCAGTCATACCTGTTTCTAAAATGCATACAATTTTACTGGTAATTTGTTAATTTCAAACAAGAAGGTAATTTAAGCAAACAAGATGTGGAAAACATAATTAGGAATGAGATTCCAGAGTGAGAAAGATTTTTTTCTAAACGGCTTAATCTAATTAATATAGAATGCAAAATTTCAGCTCAGAAAATCTAAAAAATTAAGACCACCTTCATTATAAGTGTTCTATACTTACATAAGTAATTAAACATCTGATCTATAATTTTACCAACCACTGGATCTAGGAAAAAGTGATTCAGCCAAGTAAATAAGTCTGGAAAAGCTTTCTACTTTTGTGTGGCAAAGTAAACACAGACAAACACTGTAATATGAGGAAGTGTAGTACAACATTATGTGGGCTTCAAACAGTTCAGCGTGCACAGTGTTCAAAGTGAGAAGAGAGATTAATGACAGAACCACCCTTCAAAGTTGCTACTTCCAGAATGCCAATGAACACATTGACAGATGGACCTCCCCCTTTATACAAAATGTCCACCGGTGTCCCTGGACACAGAGGCAGGCATTGCCTAGCAAGTGGGAGTCGACTGGAGGCAGAACTGCAGGAACTTGGAGATGGAGAGTTGGCCTCGTTAGAATCTGAAGTCATGACATCCTCAGCATAGCTGGCAGGTAGAGCAATGTCCTCAGCAAAGCAGAGAGGTATGGTGATAATATCTTTGCTAGAGTCTGGTGACAGAATGACAACATCCCCATCAGCTTCGGGCATGGATAAAAACATGGACTCAGGCATAGGCATGGATGCAGACTTGAGTATAGACAATGGAAGGAACTCAATCATGATCATTGATTTGGGCATGGATTTGGAATCAGACCTGGGCATGGGTAAGCTGTTCTCACAGGATTCAACTAACAGAGCGACCTCATCCTTCAAAGCAGGAGGCAGAGCCATTACATCATCCCTGAAACTAGGAGGCAGAGCAATGGCATCACCAATGTCAGGATATGGGTGAAGATCTTGTGCTTGCAGTCAGAAAGCAGAGTGATGACATGAGCAATGAAGACAGGAGATGGAGCAAAGATTTTATTTTTGCAGTCAGGAAATGGAGGGACAAAGTCACCTTTGAAGGCAGGCAGAAGAGTGAACACAGGAACAAATGCCACCTTGTTGGCCTCTGGAGCGAGCTCTGAGGTGAAAGCCTCCCTGTCAGCCTCTGGAGGGAGCTTGGGAGTGGAGGTTGCACTGTCAACCACTGGAGGCAGCTGTTATGATCAATCTGCCTTTAGCCCCAAATGCAGAGAGAAACCCAGAACCAGGAAAAGAAAAACAAGAGGAATTGGTGCACCAGGAAGTGATGGAAGGAGGCTCTCAAGAAGCTGTTTAAGGATAAACAGGAAAGGCTAGAGGAAACAAAGGAAAGGCTGGATGCTATGAAATATCAGTCTTGCCTTCTGACACTTCAACAGATCGATGGTTTGGTGACAAGTACAGCCATGCTTGTAAGTCATTCTGAAACCAGCAGTTCAGAGGTTTCAGGTTTCATTTTCCACTCTACAAGCTCCACATCTTAACAGACTCAAGAAGAGCAAAAACATTTCAGAATCAAAATGTCAGAAGTAACCTGAGTATATGAAATTTGGTCTAATTTTGAAACAATTCCATTCTGTTTCCACATATGCAGAGTGCTTGCTTTTAACAATAAAAGATCCAGATAAACCTGTTTCCTGGGAGGACTTCAATAGATCTCTGAATATAAGCTAGGATTGCTTCAGAGATGGAAGCCTCATTGCAGACAGTTAATCTGTCAAACATTTATTTGCTCTGACATATCTTACTGAGTATTTAGCAATATATAGAATGAGTTTACTTTGATAGTTTGTGCTGGTAGCTACAACTTTTTTTATTTTCAAATTTATTTGTACTCAATGTATGTGCTATGTAAAGGAAGGTGGATGTAAATGCATGAAGAATGTTTATTGAATAACATCCATGCAAACAGTATAAAAACATAAGATTAAAGCAGAGTCATGAAATGGGCAATGATCAAGCGAGGCACAAAAAGAACAGTGAGGCAAAGATGAAAGGCAGGGACCAAATTACAAAACAGTCAGAACCAGAGAAGCTATATAATAAACAAAGGCTTGATAATGTGAGACACTAGGTACAGTGCATGAACTTCAGTCTGTGTGTGTAGTCTTGTCACATCATTCATTAGGCATTGGAAGACTCTAGTTGCACAAGACATTCCATATAGCATAACAATACTCCTAGTGGCCAGAGGTGGTGCTAAACACCATCTTCCATTTATTGCCTTTACAGATGCACACCAGGTTGGTTCAGTTTCATAAACATCTTGGCTGATTGGAGTTGTTTAGGGCTGATGGAACTAAGGGCCACAGGTAGGGATATTTTACAGTGAGCTGATTCAGCCCATGGTAGTCAGTGCATGGCCTGAGGCCCTCAACTTTTCTTCTCAATGAAAAAGAAACCAGCAGATGCAGGTGACATGGAAGGACAGATGTAACATTGTTGTAGAGCCTTCTGTACATGATCATCCATAGCCTTTTGCTCAGAGATGGACAGTGGATAGACTCTGCAGTGAGGACATATGGTACCAGGAACGAGCTCTGTGGTACAATCAGAGGGATGATAAAAAAGGAGCCCACTGGCTGTACCCTTGCTGATGACCTCTTTGTGTGCCCAGTAACATTCAGGAATGTGGACTGTGGTGTTGTCAAGTCACTAAACCTCAAGTCTGAGTTCAGTCTCAAGTCCCCAGTATTCAAGTCTGAGCCAAGTCCATCCATCCATCCATCCATCATCTACCACTTATCCGGGGCCGGGTCGCGGAGGCAGCAGTCTAAGCATGGAAGCCCAAACTTCCCTCTCCCCAGACACCTCGGCC
>JAPEKM010000002.1:23973888-23985399 GCA_027575975.1 Cathorops multiradiatus
TCTTTCCAATGAGCCCAAAATCTCAATTTTCAAAAATTGACCCATATGACTGGTTTGGTGCTGGAGGGTCACATATGTATAAAATAAATCAAACTACTGTGCGAGGTGCCATTTCCCAGGTCAAAAAGCAGCAAAGTAGTTCACTTACACTATGCCTGTGCATTTTCATCATCACTGTCCTCTGTTTTGTTGGAGGGCAGATTTTTTTTAAGGAAAATCAACTGATCCACATGCTCATGTTTGAGCAGACTATGTTTTGTGGAAACAATGTCTCCCGCAGTACTGAACACCCGTTCAGATGCCACACTGGTGGCCGGGATGCAGAGGTACCTTTAAGCAAGAGATGACAGCAGTGGCAAGTCCTGCTGCTCTTTCCACCACTGTAGTGTTTTTTTTTTTTTGCAGGGGCAACAGATCATGCTCTCTGTACCTCTTGACTTCTTCACTGGCCTTGTCTTTTACAGATGTAGCTGCCATCCTCACTTCAAAGTCTTTTCCCAACAGCTGGTCCAACGCTGCCATTCTTCTTTTTGACAGGAGGGTCATCATCTGAAATAGAAACCAGTTAACATATATTACTGGCTTTGTTTGCCACACCTCAGTGGTGCTTTTTATGTACCTGACTTTACCATTTCATCTATCTTCATCTGATGGTCAGAATGAATTACACTCTTGTGCACATATGTAAAAGTTGTATTATCATCATTAAACTATTTCTTTGCATGCCGATTCTCTCATTATATTGAATGCATTGTTGCTGTTGTTGTATGCTAATATTTTATAGCTGCAGCATGAGTTTAAGCCAATGTCAACTCTTTCTTGATTACAAGTTATAAAATGCACAAACCTTCTGGCTTATCTTGGTTCTGGGGTGCATCACTGCTTATGTCCAGATCTCCAAGGGCAGGTTCAGTCTGACATGGATTTCTCTGCAGTGGGTCTCTCTGGACTAGATCCCTTATCTAGAAATAAAATATAAAAAAAAAAAGTTAGTGTGTAGTGTACACAATCAAACAGACTGTAACAGCAGTCAGAATAAATCTAATGACAGTAGACTAAAGAATGCATAATACGTATTTTGTGTTGAATAAATGATGTGTTGGGGGATTTACCTTATGCAGGGATGTAGCTTCTGCTGTTATGCTTGTGAACATCCGCTCAGCATCATGGTCCATCAGGAAGGGCAGAGATTTGAAGCTGGGGTCCAGAGCTGCTGCAGTGTAGAAGAGATCATCCAGGTCGATGTAGCGCTTCTCCAAGTCATTTCTGAATACTTGTTTCATCCCTCTGATTACCACCGAGTCTTCATCTGATGGTTCAAAGTTATTTTTAAGCTTAGCTCTTACAGGGGAAATCATTGAGAGTGTGGGCCACTTGTCTTCACACATGCTGGTGGTCACAAGTTTGACCGGCGCAATCAGCTTGACATTGTCTTCAATATCACAAAAGTCTTTGTCCTTAAGAATGTTAATCTCTTCTCCTCATCTGAGATCCCTGGATATAAGTGCAGCAGAAATGGCAGGCTGTTGTTCCAGTACATGTTCAAGCATATTCTGGGTACTGTTCCACTGGGTGGACATGTCTTGGATGAGTTTGTGGATAGGCAAGGCCAGTTGTTTCTGTTTGTCTTGTAGAATTTCTGCTGCCCTGACACTGTGGTGAAAAAAGCCAACCACTCTCCTCACCTTCCCCAGCAACACTGCTACTGTGTCCACTTTGAAGGCTTTCTGTGTGGCCAGATTTACGGTGTGCGCAAAGCACATGAGGCGAGGGCTCATCTCTGCTTCTACACCAGCTAAAATCATGTTTGTGGCATTGTCAGTTACCAGGGCTGGCTTTTTTATCAAGAAGGTTCCAGTCAGCACAGGCCTGCTTCAGCAGAGCACCTACATTCTTCCCAGTGTGGGATCCTTTGAATGCCCTGGTCTGTAAGACACGAACATTTAATTTCCAATCAGAGTGATGTGGTGGGCTGTGATGGTCACATAAGACTCCATCGTACATGACGTCCAAGCATCTGAACTCGCCGTACTCTTGACCATGTCTCCTCCTAGCATGCCAGTCGAGATTTGTAGTGCTGCCAGTGTATGTCAGTGATGCTCTGCATAGTTTACAAATAGCATGGCTTCTGTCTAGCTTCCCTTCTTTCTTATAAAACCCCAAAACTGTACACACTTTGGATTTTTGTTTCCCCAATATGTTGAAAATCTCTCGGTGAATTATCACCTTCGGTCAGGCTGCCACTTTAGTTCTCCACCTCCTCCATTTTCCGTGCCATCCCTTGTTTATCACTCATGCTAATACCAGTTAAGCAGCTACGGCATTTCGTGGACAGCTTCAGCCCTCATGTTTTAGAGACGTGGCGCGTGTGTAATGCCACCAACCGATTCAAAGTCTCACAATACCTGATTCATGACTCTATAATTGATTCATCTAGGAATTCATTGATACTTTGTACTAATTGAGGAGGCTGCTACTGATGCAGCCATATCTCTCACTGGTTGAACCGAATATCTGGTCACATTGGTTTATCATTCACAACCCTACTTTATATGGCAATTTGCAGCAGTAATTGGCTGAAATCAGCACCCAGCTGAAAGTCACTACAGCCAATCACAGCATACTGCTACATGTGCAAACATCATCTCACGCCTACTGTGCTTTAGTCCATCCATATCAGGGTGTACTACAGTGCCGAAACCGGGACAATACCATCAGCGTTTCTGAACACTGACATTGGAGGAGGTTGGCCGGCCATTTGCATTTAGCCAACAACTCTGGGACACCTGCCAGCAGTGGCTAAGTGTGGACAATCATGACACTGAGGGAATCATCAACCTCGTGGCACTGGAACAGCTTGTTACGTGACTTCTGGAAGGACCAGTGGAGTGGGTCCATCGTCATTGCCCAGCATCACTGGAACAAGCCATTGAATTGGCAGAGGACCATCTGGCAGTGGTTCTAATGGTACGTGGACATGTTGCCACTTCTTTTTCTCTCTCCTCCCCCCCTTCTTCCCTTCCCCACCATAGAGGTGGGGGCAAGATCCTCCCAGCTGGCCTGTCACACCAGCCGTGTCCTTCTGTCTTCCCCTTCTATGTCAGTCTCTTCTCCCCCTCAGGTGAGTGATGCCTGTAACACTGGTTCAGAGGGGAAGCGCTGGCCGGTGTGCTGGCACTGCAGGGAGCTGGGACATCTCCAGGATCAATGCTCCATGATGGAGGTAGGTGAGCCACCACTTCTCACTGACCCGACTCACAGAGGTAGCCAAGTTGCAACAGGAATTTTCCAACATGTTCTCATCCCTTCCTGGCCATACACACCCCATTGAACACCACACTGAAATGGCCCCAGGGGTGGTTGTGTGTAGCCACCCATACTGCTTACCTAAAAAAAAAAAACACACACAAAAAAAAGGTGGTTCTGGATGAACTCAAGGCCATGCTCAACATGACCAAAAAGGGGGTGAGGCAGTTCCTGGGGCTGGATAGCCATTATTGTAGGGTCATACGTCACCAGCCCAGTGACTGATCTCACTAAAAAGAGAACACCAGATCCAGTCAAGTAGACAGAAAAGTGCCAACATGCTTTCACCAGGGTAGAAGCTGCACTGGTTGGGGGGGCACTCTTACATTGCATTACACTCTTTTACTCCCCTTTATTTTGCAGACAGACACATCAGATAGGAGGCTGAGGGTTGTTTTGTCCCAGGAGATGGAGGGCGAGGAATGTCCCATGTTGTACATCAGCTGTAAGCTCTGAATGCATGAGTGTAAGTACAGCACCATCAAGAAAGAGTGCCTAGCCATCAAGTGGGCAGTTGTCACCCTTCAATATTACCTGCTGGGGTGCCCTTTCACCCTCTGTTCAGACCACACACCCCTCCAGTGGCTCCACCACGTGAAAGATGCCAATGTGTGGATCACCTGTTGGTATCTCACCCTCCAGCCATTTAAATTCAAGGTGGTCCACAAGCTGGGGACACAAATGGTAGTGGTGGACCTCCTGTGGGGGCACAAATGGTAGTGGTGGACCTCCTGTCCCATCGGCATGGGGGGAGTCAGTGGCAGGCCAGACAGCTCCACCATCCAAGTCGGGTGGTGGGGGTATGTGGCAGTGGGGGCATGGCCAAGTGTCAGTTTGTGAATGGAGGCTGAGGTCAGGGAAGGTGAGTGGCAAAGTCAATACACCTGGTGTCAGTAAATGCTGTGTGTGTGTTGCAGTGACAGCAGAGGGTAGAATAGGAGGGAGTGAGCAAAGAGAAGAGCTTTCCCTATCATAACACGTGTCTGAGTAATGAGTAGCAAACAAATGAAGCTGAAAATTGACCATTATAAAAATAAAGTGTATGAACATCATTTCCCACCTGCTGTGCTTCAGTACTCCACCCACAACAGGGCATATTACAACATGTTAGTTGACAACATGGCAACCATGATCAAACAATAAACAAAAACACAGAGGACTTGAGTGTCTCATGAACTTCCAAACATCATGAAATAATGGAAAATGGCAATAAAAATCATTTATGAGTCCAAACTAAATAAATCAGAGGAATTTACAAACCTTTTACCAAGTGAGCACTGCAAACTTGAACATACTTCAACTCTGCTCCCTTTGATCGCAGTGAAGGTTCAAGAGCCACCTTTCTTGTCATCATTTGGTAAAATCATTTGCTCTTTCACCCTTTTTTTAATCACTTCATGGGGAACCCAGAATAAACTTGTTTCATGGTTTGTATGATTCAAACAGCCCAAAACAATGCAAGTGCTGGGCATTTTAATAACTGGCAAGGTACCCCAGTGATTGCAATGCTTTGTGAACAGTGAACTTAGCTGACTACCACTTCATGTTTTGCATATCTAATGAGGTGGATGTGATGTCGGATGCAACCCACCTATTACCCCCATGTCAAGCATTGTCTTGTTCATCCCAAACCACCCATTTTTTTTTTTTTACATTCAGGAGCCAATACAGGTGGAATTCCTCCTGCAACCTATTAACTTGTGCTCTCTGGTGAGAGGTGGTTGCTACAGGGGACTAGGGTGAATTGGGCCACACTTTTCGAACTTGCCTCCAGTTACAGCTCATTCCTCTCAGAAACTATGATTACCACAGCCACAGGAACCTCCTCTCTCCATGGTTTCAGGAGACTGAGGTAATAAATTTGACATGAATCACTCATCTGTGCACATGACCTCAACTTTTCAGATTTGTCATGTGACCTCAAAGGGGTCTCGCCAGTTGGAGAGTAATTTTGAGCTCAAAGTGGGCAGTAAAATGAGCACTTTATCTCCCAATGCAAATTCCTTTAACCATGCTCCCTCTGTTGAACAGGTGGGATTGACATTCTTGTATCTGTAGCAAATTCTCCTGTGTTATGTGAATAAGTGCATGGAGTTTTACTCTCAGGTCAAGAATGTACTGAATTTCATTTTTACTTTGAGAAGGTCCCTCTTACCAATTGCTTTAATCAGGTTTTTAATGACGTAAGACACCATGAGGCTTGCTCCTCTATAGCAATTCAAATGGGGAAAACCTGGTGGAGGCTTGTGGGACCTCATGCACTGCAATCAACAGAAGATCTAGCCACTTATCCCAGTGTCTAGCATCCCCATGGCCAAACTTACAAATCATGTTTTAAGCATTTGATTAAATTATTCAACCAGCCTATCCATTTGTGGATGGTAAGCACTGCTATGAATTGATTTAATCCCCAATAATATCAGGCAGTTTACATAGTGTATGCAACATGAAAGTACTGCCTTGATAACTCAGGATTTCTTTCAGAATCCCAACTCCGGAGATAATGCAAAAGCATGCCTTTGCAATACAACACGAAGACGTGCACAGATATTGGAAAGAGGCACTGCTTCTGGTTATTGTGTTGCCTAATCCACTATGACTAACACAAATTGATATCCTTGTGCAAATTGAACTAATGGCCTGATGAGATCCATGCCAATTCTCTCAAAGGGAATCTCAATTAATGGTAATGGATGCAATGGTGCTTTTGGAGTGGATGCTGCATTTACCAGTTGGGATTCAGGACAAGCTGCACACCATCAGTGCAATCAGAGATGATTTAGGGACCTAAATGCCCAGCCATATGATTATGATGAGCTGCATGGAATAACAGTTCTCTACAGCTCTTTGGGACCAACATATTTGTCATCTCTTCTTTAGACGAGTGTCCTGTGTCACTCCTTAATCCTTACCTCACTGTCTGTCCTTAATCACTGCAAAATACAGAGAGGAAAGTACAACATTAGGCTAGAGGTTTTGACCATTGATTACTCACTTGGTCAGAAGCATGTTTCAGAATCTCATCTCACATCTCCTCCAGAAGGAAATCTGTGATGGAATGCACGAGAGAGGAGGTTATTGTACTTGAGTATTTTCATTTGACAGCCCCAAGTCAGAAAGAGAGTTGGGACAGTATGTTGAAATTAAAACTGAAACCAATGACTTATAATCTTTGACCCTACTGCATTCAAAACAATACATTTGTGTATTATTTGATGTTTTCATTATCTCATGAATTTAATTTTTATTTTCAAAGTAAACTCTTAATTCTGATTCTTAAGTCTTTGTCACTTTTCCAAAGGTACAGCAAAATTGAAGGTGCTGTGTAACAGCAATACAAATGTGGTTGCAACACATTTCAAAAAGCATCAGGATGGTAAAGCACTTACCACTTTGTAATGTTGCCATTCATTCTCACAGCATGTAAAAGATGTTTAGGGACTGAAGACACCAAGCAATGAAGTGTTTCAGGAGTTATTTTTCCCCCCTCATTAGTCCTGTGAATAGGTCTTAAGGTATAACAACAGTACAGGGTCCTTGTTGTCAGAGTTTTTGGTTTCAAAATTGCCACAGATTCTCTATCAGGACAGAGGAGACAGGCATCTTCTTTGTCCATAGCCATACCTTTTATGTGTGCAAGATGTGGTTTTGCATTATCTTGTTGAACTATGCAGGGGAATCCCTGGAAAAGATGTCATCTTAAAGGCAGCAGATGTTGCTCTAAAATCTGTATGCATTTTTGGTAGGAGTGGGGAGGTCTCACTGCAAGGTCTGAACCAGACTCAAAGCATCACAGGCTCAGTTCTTCCATTACCCCCCTTAGACCACAAACAGGTTAGACTCCATTGCAGAGACTCCCAGGAAGCTCAGGCACAGAGAAAAACTTCTTTACTGAAAGTAAGCATAAACAGAGTAACGAAATGTAGAAAAATATTCCAGAGCGAAGACAAAGTATAAAAAATATTCAAACAGAGTAAAATTCCAAAAGATAAACAACAGCTAAATAGTCCAACTAAAAACATGACACTTAGGCTATCAAAACCCACACAAGTACCAGAAGAAAACAGTTCAGGGAAGGTTATACACAGGAGCTGACAGGGAACAAGGTGCAAACAATTAACTCAATAATCATAGAAGTCCTAGAGGGATAATGACTCCACCTAGGGCTCAGGAGGAGAAAAAGTCTCAGATCCTGACAACTTTTCTGCATTCATGCTGCCATCACAGAAGTCCAAGTTACCATTTACAGTCTGGATTGTCCTTTTCATCTTTGGTCCACAGAACATGATGCCCATATCTTTGTCTGAACACAGTACAAGTTTCCACTGTGTGATGGCCCATCCCAGATGCCTCTTAGCCAAGAGAAGTTGACAGCACTTCTGGACACAGTTAACATAAGTCTTCCTTTTTGCACAGTAAATTTTTAACTTGCATTTGTGGATTTGACTCTGTATTTTAGTGCTTGACAAAGGTTTACCAAAGTAATCCCAAGCCTACGTGGTTATATCAGCTACAGATGAATCACAGTTCGTAATACAGTGCCATCTGAGGGATTGGAGATCACAAGTGCTCAGCTTAGGCTTGCACCCTTTACTTTATACAGTAAAATTCCTCCAGATTCCTTGAATCTTTTCATGCTATTATGGACCATAGTGAAATATCCAAATCCCTTTGTATCTTTCTTTGAGGAACATTTGTTTTTAAACATTTCAATAATTTTCTCATGCATTTGTTTTACTGTAGCAGTCTCTGTAATGGGCAGAACACTGAAGCACTCGACAGGCAGGATAATTGCAGGACAAATATTTTATTGAGGCTTTTTAGTTCATAGTTCATGCACTTTCTCACATATGCGCACACACACACACAACCATGGCATACAGGTAAACTCTCCCCTCTCATCTTCCTCCCTCCAGATAAACCCAGCTGTCACTGCAAGACATACACAATAATTATGACACAGATGTGATCAGTTTGCCACTCACCTTCCCTGGCCTTGCCCTCCATTCACAAACTGATGCTTGACCATGCCCCTGCTGCCACATTGACAAACTGGCGATCCCTGTCCCAACTTTTTTGAATGTGTTACATTGGTTTAACAGCTATTAGTTTTGGGTGGTATCACCAGAGTTATGGTACTCTAGGGTATTTACAAATCCTGATGGTATAATTGTCAATACTGTCAAAAATACAGATGCTCCTCTTACTATTAAACTGATATGGAGATGCTGTAATGAGATGATATATTGTAGTGCACAGCAAATGCCACCAGTGGTCAGAAATGGTGATTACATTGTGTGTTTGACAAGAATGAGGAAGTGGAGCTGTCTTGTTGAAATAAACGAAGGGTGATCTTATTAACTCTTCAACAAGGAGTTTTCTCTGCTTTTCATGAGCACTCAAATTCCACACTCTTGAATGATTCCAGAGTTTACAGTGCATGATGACTACTACTACTACTACTACTACTACTAATAATAATAATAATAATAATAATAATGAGGGATTATTAAAGGTTTCATTCCATGACAAACTGTTTGCTCTTTTTGAAATACCATAGGTCACTTTGAGTTGCATATGTATGCTGCACTTGAAAATGTTCTTCTACCCCCATTCCCTGTATTAGCCTATGAAAGGAAATAGATGGAAAAACAAACGAATCAGAAAAAGCCCTATGAACTTACGTCACTTCGAAAATTAGTAGTCATGGCCTTGCCCATAAATAATCCACTGGAGGGAGCGTCACAGTGCTATTAGCCAATGAAAAGCGATATGTTTACATGTCATGAATATTCATGAGTAAGAGCTGAAATCCTGTCATTCTCTCCCCACCCACTCCTCCACCAAACTAGAACAGCCTGAAACAGGTGCACCACAGCATTTTTTTCACCAAAACCAGCTTACAGAGCATTCATTCATACTAGAGACTACCACACAATTAATGAAAAAATGATGCAATGACACTTTTAACTGAGTTCTGTTTACTTAACTAATATATATTAGCTGAAAGAAAAGAGAAATCCTGAAATGATTTGCCAACAGCCACAAAACAGTAGAATCGCTCTACCCATGTTGACTAATGGACTCTTTGTCTGATCCAGAGGCACCTTATATGACTGATTTTGTGTGCATTCAACTGAAGTGCCAATGCTTAGTTTTACACTTTAAAGGTTTTATTTATTAAATTATTTGACAATATGTCTGAGTTTGTGTGCATTTGTTTGAAGGAGCATTTTAGCACATTTTGTTCTGTTACATTTTAATGTCCTACACATCTCATATGTGATCTTAGACTTTTTTTTCACCTTTAAAATAATTTTCCATGAACGGATCAAAAATGTGTCATGGTTGCCATGATAATGTTTTCTATGAAGAGAGATTTTCTTCAACATTTTTGGAGGGACTACCTCTAAATAATTACCTACATGGTGGCTCCTTAGTTAAAACTTTATCTGCTGTCTCTTGTATAGAGTGGATAAGTGCTTTTCTTATTTAACTAATTTATAGGCTTATGCCAGTTTTGCTATGTCACATAGCTATCCAACAACTTGTTCGAAGCATAACACTAAATGGGAAAAAAAATAATTTCTATACCATTTAGTGAAGTATATGTTTGTTTTCTGAAATTAGAGGTATCAAAATATGTTGGTCAAAACTTGATTTTTACCTCATTTTTGGCTGTATACCATAATTCAGTCAACGTGACATGCAATGGGGTTTCCTAGACTGCCACACAAGTAAAGTACTTTCTTGGATGAGCAGCTCTGCTCTAGAATCTCAATGACTCTAAATCATTTAATTTGCCTGTTTCCTGGTAGATCTTTACAGAAAAGCCATTTTGGCCCTAAAAGCCCGACAGGATCAGAGTTTGGTGCCAGAACAGTGAGAGGACTGGAAATGCAATGGCAAATGACACAGATCAAAAACATGTCATGAAGGTATTGGACCGCAAATCCACCATCTTTAAGCATGTTCACCAAGACATAGAGTTCCCCATAGGCATATTCATCTGGCTCTTTTTTTTTAGTATCTATGAAACCCTGGATAATCTGCTTTTAACAGACTGGTGTCTGTCTTCTCCAAAAAATACTGAAAAAATATTTTTTCAAGAACCAGTAATATAATTATTTGTTGTTCTTGCTTTTATGCACACTGCTGAGCTATTTAAAACACTAAGTCAGTAATGTTCAAATGTAATTAAATTTTAATCTGAATGTTATACTTTATCAATTTATTAAATGTATGTTCACTACATAATTTGTTGAAATAAATGATACAACTGTTCCTTTACAACATGTTTTGTAAAATCCTTTGGCGTAAATGACATCTAACCAGCGAAAACTACATACTATTTTCATTTTAACACTTTAATCATGTTATCTGTGCCATGTAGCTGTGACCAAAACAGTAACAACGCACTCCTGACTAACTGACAATGCACCTCCTGCTTGTATCTGTATCTAGAACACATTACCTGTGTAACCTAAAAAATTTGTCACCATACCTGCAAACTAGTTGCTTTTCGGCGAAATTCGCTTATTTGCAAAATGTCATTCTCGTGATTCATCTAGATCCGAAGAGTTTTTTTTTTGGGTGGGGGGGTGGGGGTGGGGGGTTCAGCGGTGGATGGGACTTTCAGTAAAATGGGATTGCCATCTTCACAAATCATTTGGCCAATCACACACTACTCATTTGGCCAATCACACCAAGTCAATCCATCTTACCCACGGCGAACCGCGACTGTGGAAAACGGATGGAAATTACAGAATTTTTATAGTGAAACATTGCTCGCGTGTCAAAGTGTAACTGCCGCAGAAGGCTTCTGCGTAACTGACGCTAACGCCAGAAATACCATGCCTTTCCAGTCAAGGCAGCTTTGTCAGTGATTGTGATTGGCTTGTGGCACACTTAGTCAGCCAATGAGCTGCTTGTTTACCGATTCGCTCCCCGCGTCGCAACCAGAACGGCGACCGTGAAAAAGAAACGAATGCTTTGGTGGCCGAGGACGCCATATGGTTGCCAGTGGCGAGTGTGGACATTGAGCACTCCTTTTCCATGTATAAACCTCTTCTAAATAAAATGCAATCAATTCTAACATCTAAGAAAATTGCCCTTGACAGAAGATTTTGAATATTGAAATGTTACGTTACACCTATCCTATTGTATGGAGCCGAGACATGGACCATCTCTAAGAATCTTGAGAGG
>JAPEKM010000002.1:24601040-24612870 GCA_027575975.1 Cathorops multiradiatus
GCATGTATTTCACTGAAACAGAATAATTACAATTTGAATTTAGGGATTAAGTGTGAACGTAGTGTAGTTTAATGCATCACCAAGTACAAAATATTTACACACACCGTATATCTGCGTACACACTCGCTGGCGTAGGAGCGGACACGAGTACAGTGAGAGTTACCCGATGTTCTGAACCGTTCAGTGTATTGAACTGGAAACTTTACAAAAGTTGTTTCACCCTTTTGATAGAAATTTAGTGAAAATAAAAGTATAAGCACATTCATTCAGCATTCCTCACATTACAGCATTCCAATTTTATTACTCGTTGAAAGACAAGTCATTGCACAACAGCACCTCACGATGCCTGCCTGCCGAACGCTCAGCTCACGTCAACCGCAAAGGCTTCAATTCACTGCAACATGCCGCTTTATTTCAGACATCTTTATGAAAGCAATTCGTAACCGCAATGTTGAGAAAAGCATTGCCGTTATAGTTTTGGGGCATGATGGGATGCTCTGTTCTATTTGTGAGCAGAACTTAATTGGCACTTAACTCTACTTAGTTTATTTTAAGTGTTCTCAAAATGTGTTTCTTTTTGGATCACAGAAAATGCAAAGACAAGCAGCAAAAACAGCTACCAGTAGCGTAAATTCTCTGTAGGACATTCCAGCCTAAAAGCGATTGAAAGCGCCTAATCCCAGTGCACATCACGTGAGGAGACATTCGAGAACTTGACGTTTCAACCTCATTCTCATCTCCAGTTGTAGTAGAGATAGAATGACATAAAGGTTAAGTTCGCAGTCAAGCTGGTGACCAAAAGCCCTGGCCATATGGAACTGCCAAAAAAACCTGCGAATAAAAAAATAGGGATTTAAAAAAAAAAAAAACAGTTGACAAATTTGGATTGAACAAACATTTGATTTTATCAGTAAACCAGTACTGGACCAGTTATTATACAGGGTAGTTCAAAAAAATTGATATTTCACAATCTAATAACTTTGCCAGTTCTTGTTCAATTGACCTTAAGTTTTAGCAACGTGTGTGGAAACAGGTCAAAATTTTATGTTTAATGTTTTTTGTTTTTATCTTTTTAGGTATAGAAATGCCATTCACTGGAAAAGAAAGCGTTGTGTGTTAGAGTACACAGTCGAACAAGACTGCGCAGCGTGCATTTATGAGAGAGAATTCTCTAAAAATGCACCAGCCGCAATGCAGATTTGAACATGGACATTTGGAAAAAGTTAAAAAAGGAAGGCTGTCTGTGCAGGACAAAAGGATCTGGATGACCATGAGCATCAGAAGAGACGGTCGAGCAAGCGGGTTCGCGAATATTGAAAATCTGTGAAATCGTTCATGGAATCCACATACCTTTGAATTTCTCGTTCAAATTTTGAGGAATAAATCTTATATCACTCAACATTAAGCCTGTTCAGTTTCATTTACCGAGACCAGGGCTTTTCAAAGTGTGGGGCGCACCTCCCCTTGGGGCGCCAGAGTTCTTCAGGGGGGGGGGTCAACATGAGGAAAAATAAACTCATTGCTCCCACTAAGATGAGGCAAGAAAAGGGGTTGTGGTGATGTGAGGTGTTATAATATTGCTCTTAGATGATTCATCAAACTCATGTCATATTGACTATAGTTATTGGTTATGATGTTTATGACATCCACATGTCCAGAGTGACTCTCTGGTACAGCACCACCATCTGGCAACAAAAATAGTGGCTTTTTCACAAATCTCAATCAAGTGAAAAAGAATTCCTTTGATTGTCATGTTGTGTTATCGCCGGAGGCATGACTGCACAGGAGGTGTGAAGGCCCATCGTCACCACTTGCAAATATATCGTATTTCTTTTTTGCTATTACCTCCGCCAACATTGTTGGAAGAGGTTATGCTTTTGCCTCCGTTAGTTTGTCTGTTCCCAACGTAACTCAAAAAGTAGTGAACAGATTTTGATGAAATTTTGAGGAAAGGTGTGCCACGAGCCAAGAAACAATTGATTTTGATGCAAATCCAAATCTGTGACTTGGCAGAGGTATGCACATACTGGTACATGTGACTTGGTGGAGGTATCCTTTAAATCCTCTGGGCCTTGAAATACAATTCTGTGCCTGGAAACAATGCAACTAATGACCATCCGCCATGCCATGACTAGCAAAATGAGGTCTCCAAGCTCCCTTTTAGTTCTTTCTGTTATGTTCGTGTTCTTCTCTGATGTCTCAATAAATAAAACTATGCAGTCATATTTGTGTAAAATCCTGTAATATTACTCCACCTTATTAGTCAATATGATTATTTCACTTCTGCAAGAAGGTTCCGGGTTCACAGCCAGCGAGGGCCTTTCTGTGTGGAGTTTGCATGTTCTCCGCACAAATTCCGCACAGAAAGGCCCTCACCAGCCACGGGGCTCGAACCTGGACCTTCTTGCTGTGAGGCGACAGCGCTAACCACTACACCATCGTGTCGCCCCTTAAATAATATTACCATATCAAAAATATGTTTTAAAAGTAGGAACTTTCAAAACCATTTTATTACTCACTGAAAATGATATTGTCAGAGTTGCAGGTATATGCGTAGAAGATAATTAGAACTGATATATGGTAATATTTATGAAAGTTGCATTGTCATAATGCATTACCACATGACTCACTACAATGTAGTACACTGACCACAAAACACCTTATATCAATAAATTATTACTATTTTAGCAACTACAATCTGAGCTCCTGCTCAGGACATTCAGTGTACATATAAGACAGTGAATATACCGAGGTAAACTGAAGTAATGTAAGTGGCCACTTCAGGCAGAGCTTAATACCGAGATAACTACAAAGACTGCAAGAGTTGCATGTCTATAATACAAAGTCAGTTACTGCAATCTGAGCTCCTGAGTCTAAAAGACTGAGATAACTATACAATGATTGTGTGAGTTGCACGTGAACAAGTTCTATAATAAGTCTTAGTTCCCAAGACTCGAGGGATTTCAAGCAGATTTTCTTCAGAGCTGTTGCAAAAATCAACATCTCTCACAGACCTATCCAGCCACTGTCGTAAAAATCAAAGTGAGGCTCACCCCCAAAACAACACGTCATGTACATACACAGGGTACAGTAAGTACAGGGATGCCCTATTAATGAATACGAGCAGTAGCCAGACAGCCAACACACATGTGTACGCAGTAAGCCTGCTGTAGCATCTTATCATTTTGGCTTGTGAACATGCGCGTTAATGATACTATGAACATAAAAGGATGGCGCATGCCCTTTAGATATAGTCTACAGTGCAGTCTGGGAATACAGTATGTTCTGTTGATGCACAAAATTCTCACGCCCTGTTAAAATCCAACAGGACTTGCCCAGCTTGCTTTTCACTGCATTTGTGTCACGAGCGAAAAAACCTAAGCTGGGACCTACAAATTTAAACCACAAACTCTTCAGCTCAATCCCACATAACTATTTATTTAGTTAATTTTTTTAAACCTTATGAATTAAATAAAAAATGGCAGGCATATCTTAGTATCTGCAATACTAAAACTATATATTTTTTTATGGGGACGTGCGTGCCATGTGTGCCCCCCCAATTGGTGCCAGTGTTCTGGAACATCTCTGCTATTGGCCTGAGCCTGTCTTAAAGGTGATCCACAAAACAATACAGGAGGTGTCTGCTGAAATCTGGTAGATGTTTCAGTCTGGGGTTGGGTTTTTTTCCCCGTCTTTTTTTTTTTGGGGGGGGTCTGTCAGTCATGATTAAAAATGGGGAGATTTCCGGGGACAGCTCCAGCTGGGTACAGGCCACCAAAAATGGGGACTGTCCATGAAAAACGGGGATGTCTGGTTACCCTAATTTATATTTATGCTTGATAAAGAAGTTGTGTTGTTTATTTATACTTAATCAAATACCATATATAGTAATTTTTATATAAATCAGTGCTTGTGTATTTTTAATTACTGTTCTTCCATGCACAAACACATGCGTTCACTCGTGCACACACACATGCACACACACTGACATGTCTGATATCACAGCATCCATCACCATCACATAATTATAACTCTCCTATTTATCATCATATATCTGTCTCCTACTCTTTCATCTATCAGGGCCCAGAGTTGCCTTTATTTATAGACTCCCAATTGCCACCTATGGAGTAATTACATTTTATGCGTTAATTGTGGTAAATACAGTCTTTACTCCTAAAGCTCAAAATACACCGGTGATGAGAACAATGTGTTCCTTAGAAAGCTTTGACCAAATATAACAATGCAGTGATACACAAAATAATTTTGTTTCTAATTAAAAATGTTAAAGGTGCCATTTAATGGAAAACTGTATTCACCTTATGTAAACTTCGGTATGTGGAACTGACATATCACAAAGTTCAAACACTGTTACCTCCACTTTCAAATGCAAATCATGCATATGCAAAAACTGGCCAATTCCAAAATCCTCAACTGTTTTGTAACAGTCATGACTCATTAATATTTATACCCTCAATATTTGCGAACAGCTAATGTTTTGCTTTACAGCATTTTGATATACTGAAATTTGAAAAGCCTGAATTTTCTTGTTATCTACATCTGTTTTCATATTTTACCAAATGTTGATACATTATACAGATAATAAAAAACAATTTCAGGCAAAATATTGCTGTTTTCCTTCCCCATTTTCTTTAAATGTCAGAAAGCCCTATTTTTAGTCAGAACAAAGGACAAATTTCATTACAAAAAACAATCATACATTTTCAGTAAATCAGGAAAATGTTTGCTGAAATAAAATATTGTTGATTACAAATAGATGTTTTAAAATTTTACTTCATACAGTAAAATGTTTAAGACTTCTTTCATCTGTAATAGCCTGATGAATTGATAATTAGTACTCACATAACAGTCTGTATCTATGTTGAAAAATGTTAAACAGATACTAAATCAAGTAATTCCCAATTATAACTCCTGTTTCTGCTATTTTAGCAACATTATTTTAATGTTTTAAATGACTGAGGAAGGGTGTTAACTTATGGAATTTTTTTTGCAAATATTTACCAACAAGTACATTCCACTCTATCTGTCCACTTTAATGAGTTAAGTGAGTTAGTGAATTTTGACCTTGCTGACAACTTGCCAAAGTACTATTGACCAATTGATAAGCGCAAATGTTTACACATCACATCTACTGAACTGTCATAAAGGTATTGTGAAAAGGTCAAATAAAAAAGACAAACACGTTTAAAATTCACTTGTCCAAATGTTATGTGAATATTACATGAATTGGTAAATTATGTGAATTCACTGGATTTTATGTCCAATTGTATTTTATGTCATAAATTAGTGTTAATACTTCATAAAATGTGTTCATGAATTTGAAATATATTGAACAATATAGCTGATAAATGCCTGATGCAATATGGTGCAATATTGACAGCATTCTCTTCGGATCTTCAAAATTAAGACAGATGTTCACCTAACTTAGCACACAACAAAACAGACAAGTTTTACTGTCACACCAGTGCTGAGAAGCAGGGCTAAACAGGACTTCTGGGTTGCACTTCCTAGAGAGTGCTCCTCACAGCTGATGATGAACTCCATCTCCCAACAGCCCCTACACTGACCATATGCTCCTAACAATGCACACCTGTTTGGAGTTTATTTTGGTAATTAGTTATTGTTAAAAGCCTGACTGTTGTGCACCTTTTAGTCTTGCATTTCTTGGCTTCCTGCCATGTTGGTCAGCCCAGTTTATTCCATGTTCCCAGTGCCTTGGTATGGTAGCAGGGGTGTGATCAAATATCAGCTGTGGGTGACGAGGAGTCAGGTAAAACCAGCAGGTAACATATGATAAGTTTCACCTGTGTTTGATTACTGGCACTTTCCTTATGTGTGTCTTTTGTGTTCTTTCAGGGAAGCCAGTAACCAGAGAGAAAGAGAGCTGAGTAACCCAGCGTCGTGTGTGTGTGTGTGTGTGTGTGTGTGTGTGTGTGTGTGTGTATGTGTGCACGCACACATGCACATTACCCCAGTTTAAGTTGCTGAAGAAGTGAAAGTAAGCAGTGAATAAATGCACCTTGTGTTGTCTCAAGCCTGTCTTCCAATACCTCATTTCCCACAAGCCTTACACTGGTTACACTGGTGCCGAAACCCAGGAGTTGAGGAGAAAACACTGTCATGGAGTCTGTGCCAGTTGCCAAGATCCTCTCAACCTTTATCAGCACCCACAACACCCAACATCAGACCTCACTACCCTGAGGGAAGATCAGAAGCAGAATTTCCAGGCTATGCTCCAGGCCCAGGCAGAGGATCTGCAGGTGATCTGGAGTGTGGTCCAGCCAATGGGTGCTCCAGCCACCACCCCCACAGGTGCTGTGGCCCCAGCCCACATTGTCTTGGCCAAAATAGCTCCGCAGGATGACCGAGGCCTTCATGGAGCTGTATGAACATGTCACTGAAGTGTGCTTGTGGCCAACCTCGCAGTGAGCAGTCTGTCTATTGCCATGCCTGTCAGGGGCAGCCCAACTCACAGCTCAATAACTCCCAGCTTCCCACCTGCTGGAGTATCAGGACCTGAAGCAAGCCAGATTGCAGCGGGTTGACCAAACCCCAGAGCAACACAGCCAGCACATTTGTGTGTTGGCTTTCAGGAAGAGCAGCTGCCTGTTCACTTTCGGCCAACAGCTCCAAGATGCCTGCTACCAGTGATTGCTGATAGAAGAGTGTGGCACCGAAGACATCATCGACTGAGTGGTACTGGAGCAGTTCGTTGATAGCATCCCCTTAAGGAGTTGTGATCAGCATCCCCTTAAGGAGTTGTGGATTCTGATCTGATTTCCTGATACACCTCAGGCTTCCCCCAATCAGGCAGGAGCATACTGAGTGGCAGTGATTATTAAAGGGGGTAAATGTCAGGCCTTAGTGGACTTGAGCTGTAATCAGACCACAGTTCATCAAAGCCTGATTCAATGTGTGGCATTGGGGAATGCACATTTGGAGAAGGTGAGGTGTGTCCATGGGGATATTCATAAGTATCCACTAGTGCCTGTCCATGGGGATATTCATAAGTATCCACTAGTGCCCATCACTATCCAATTCAGGGGTGAAAAGCGTAGTATGAAGGTGGCAGTTAGTCCTTGCCTCACCCATACACTAGTCCTGGGGACAAATTGGCTGGCATTTAAAATATTAGCAAAGTACCTATTTGTGGATGGGTCCTGTTGTCGCAAAACTTGGGGAGATTCCACTGCAGTATTATCTTAGGAGGTGATCTCAGGGCTGTCTGCATCAGTGTCACGGAGACATGGAGAGTGGGTAGAGCTCTGCCCCTCCACTCTCCTCAGGGAATTCCCTTTGGGATTTCCTCTTGGAGCAATCACAAGATGAAACACTGAAGCACGCTTTTGACCAAGTGAGAGTAATCGCTGGTCAAAACTTCCAGCATGACGTTGTACTCTCCTACCTGTATTTTTCTGTCATTAAAGATAGATTATATCAACTGATGCAGGACACTTGTATAGGAGAGGAAACGACAGAGTCATTGATTCTGAAGAGCTGTGGGGACCTTTTATTCCATGCAATTCATTATAATCTCATGGCGGGGCATTTAGCTCAGAATTAAAAAAAAACCCACTAAACTGACTCATGGCCTGCTTGTATTGGCTGGGTATTTGCGGTGATGCTCGCAGGTGGTGTGTGGCATGTCATGAATGTCAGCTGGTAAATCTGCCAGCCACCACAAAAGCACCATTGTTCTCTTTAGCATTGATCGAGATCCCTGTGGAAAGAATTGGTATGAATCTCATCAGGTCATTAGATTGTTCTGCAGGAGGATATCGCTCGGTGTTGATCTTAGTGGATTATGCAAAGCAATACCCAGAAGCACTGCCTCTATGCAACAGTTCTGCATGCAGTGTTGTGGAGGCACTGTTTTGCATGATCTCCCGAGTTGGGAATCTGAAATAGATCCTGACTGATCAAGGCACAACATTTCATGTCATGCACACTTTGTGAACTGTATGAATTACTTGGGACTGAAATGATTTGTACCAGTGTTTACCATCCGCACATGGACAAGCTGGTCAAACAATAATGTTTAAAAATATGATTCATAAGTTCATTCATGATAATATCAGAAATTTGGATAAGTGGTATGAACCTCTCTTATTTGCAGTATGAGAGGTCCCAATAGCCTCCATGGGGATTTCCCTATTTAAATTATTGTACGATCACAAACCTCATGGTGTCTTGGATGTTATTAGGGAAAATTGGGAGGAAGGACCATCTACTTGGTAAAAATTAAATTCAGTATGTTGTTCACCTGAGAGCAAAACTCCCCATGCTGAGTCACCTAAACCAGAAGAATTTGTTAGATGTACAAAAATGACAATCCCTCTCATGGGCTGTATAATAGGGGGCTAGGCTATGTGCATTTGCACTTGGAGATAAAGTGCTCATTTTACTACACGTCAAGCTCTAAATTAATGGAAAACTGGCAAGGACCTTTTGAAGTCACAGTGAGTTGAAGAAGTCAACTGTGAGGTCAGGCAAATGGATACAGGCAATGCATTTCACATTTACCACCTCAATCTCCTGAAATTGTGGAGAGAGGAAGTTCCTGTGGCTCTGTCAATGGTGCTTCCTGAGAGGGAGGAGCTGGGACTGTAAGTCTAAAAAGTGCAGCCCAGAGCACAGATTGCCAAATTGCAGGAGGAATTCTCTGATGTGTTTTCAACTCTGCCAGCTCATACTAGCCTGATACAGCACCACATTGCACCTCCTGCAGGGGAGATAGTATGCAGCCACCCATATCAGCTCCACAAACACACGAAAAAATGTGGTTCGGGATGAACAAGGGTATGCTCCACATGGGGGTAATCAAGGAGTTGCACAGTGATTGGAGCAACCCAGTGGATTTGGTTCTGTGTAGACTTTAGAAAAGTCAATGTGGTGTCTAATTCTGAAAGCATGTCCAATGCCTCGCATTGAGCTTGCGTATTCAGCTTGCTTTTATTTGACACTGGATGTGACCATCAGATATTGGCAGTTTCCCTTGACCCCATTATCCTGTGAAAAAACAGCCCTTTCCACTCCATTTTGGTTACACCAAGTTGTTAGCCTTCGATTTGGGTTGTTTGGAGCCCCAGCAATATTTCAACTACTTATGGACAGAATCATCCACCCATATGGTGTGTATGCCACTGCCTATGCCACTGCTGGTGCACACTAAAAAGTGGGCACTAGGTCCGGTCCAGTAGACAGTTGTGTGAACAGGCCTTTTAAAGTGTTTTTGTCTTGTAGACTGTTGTGTTGGATGGAGGGCTGGGGGCCACTTTGTCCCAGGTGTTTGAGGAGGAGCACTCTGTGCTGTACATCAGCCACAAGCTCTCAGTGCAGGAGAGTAAGTGCAGCATGATAGAGGAGTGTCTGGCCATCAAATGGAAGGTCCTAACTCTCTGGTACTACCTGCTGGGATGCCCCTTCACTCTGCTCCAACCATTCCCTGCTCCAGTGGCTCCACCACATGAAGGATGGCAACACGGATCACTTGTTGGTAGCTTGCTTTTCAGCCCTTTAAGTTTGAAGTTGTCCACAGATCGGGAGCACAGATGGTGATGGCAGATTACATCTCCTGCCGGGGGGTCAGCTGCAGGCTGGATGGCTCCCCAGCCTCAGTCAGGTAGTAGGGGTATGTAGCAGCAGGGGAGTGACTGAGCGTTAGCTGTAGGCAGCAAAGAGTCAGGTAGAATTGGTAGATAAGACGTGATGAATTTCACCTGTGTTTGATTACTGGCACTTTACTTTATGTAGGTACAATATTACCATGCCTCACATGGTGCACCAAAATTATGTAGGTGCAATTGCACTCCTCACATGAGGAACCAAATTATGTAGGTACAATACCAGTCCTAACATGAGGTACCAAAATTACATGGGTGCAATTACATTATTAAATCAGTCTCATAAAAATCAGTTAATTAATTTTACTAATCAATATTTCTATTAATTGTTAAATTAATGAATGAAATACTCTAGTGATACACTAGATCATTGAAGGCAATGTGAATTCTTTGATGGCAGAGGATAGCTTCAAGTAATACTGCAGCACAACAGACAAGACAGTTTCTTGTAAATATTTAATTTATTAAAGCAAATGAGAATAATACTGACAAGGTACATTCACTAATACTTGCAGCAGGTGAACAAATCAAGGCACAAAAAATGGTGATATGAGGTAATAAAATTGTGTGTGTAGAGGCATAAAGAATTCTTTGCATGCGAAAAAGGTGTGGAAGAGGCCATAGGTGCTCTGTGTGACTGATTAGACAAAGGAGTCTAACAAAGGTGCATAAATAACTTTTGGCCCATGCAGGGATCAAACCCACAATTTCAGCATTATAAGCACCACAGTCTAACCAACTGAGCTAACCAGCCCTTAGCTTACTGAGGTCTGAATGTTCAGATGTGTATAATAGTGTGTGCAGTAAGAAAATGTTAGAGAGAGAAAAAAAAGTAAAGAGTTAAGAAGAGATAAAGCATGCAAAATCTATCTACCATAGTAAAACTGAGAAATACAATAACATGATCAAACCAAAACTATGTGATTATTGTGTGCACACTTCAAACAACTTTAGGTTTAAATAGCACTTTTCACATAAACTAATCAAATTAAGACTAACATTGCCCAAAATGCCAGCATTACTTGGGACCAGTCTCACATGGCAGTAATGAAGGAGTTTCTCAGTGATTCTCCATTCGGTGTACTCTGCTAGAAGAGTGGAGCCATTTCAATGTAGTTTAAATCAGCTTTGCTATGTTGCAAAAGTCTTTCCCAGGCAGGCTTTCATGATCCAGAAGGTCCTAGGTTGGAAGTTCGTTGGTTGAAGATGTGGAGGGAGCTTTTTAACAGTGGCCAGTGGCTCGTACAACCATGTGTGTTCGTTTCTTTGTTCTTTGCTTCCACCTGTAGGCTGTAGTGCCTCTTTTTATTACTGATGGAGCGTCGATAAGAGGGAGAGTGCTGGTCAGAGAGAGAGCAAGGCAGAGCGCAAGACGTGTCTGGTTTTGAGAGGACAGAGTTGCAGGGCACCAGCAGCCGCGTGCATCTGCGGCCATGGCAAGGCTCGTGTTGGAAGGTCAAGCAGAGAGAGGTCACAGAGCCAGAGGGGCGTTTCTTAGCACCGGTCTGAGAGAGCCAAAAAGAGAATGAAATTCGCTCAGATCATTTCAATTTATGTACGAGTTTGCATCACGATTTACAGTTTTACGCTACCCAATCGTGGCGCAGTGAAAGATTAGATGAGGCGGATATCATCCAGGAACTGAGGGAATTATGGGAAACGTAGTTGTGGAGATGTACTGTACCTACATTTATATTTTGTGTTCTTTCAGGAAAGCCAGTTAGCAGAGGGGGACAGAGTTGAGCAAACCAGTGCCGTGTGTGTGTTCACATGTGTGCCCAGTTTAAGTTGCTGGAAAAAGCAAAAGTAAGCAGTGAATACATTCACCTTGTGTTGTCACAAGCCTGTCTCCCAGTCCCTCATTTCCCACAAGCCTCAAAAGGTTTTCTTGTGAATGAAACTCTGCACCTGTATCTCCTGCTCCTGTGTAGGCCTGACATTTATAATTTGGTTTGTTTGTTTTTCAATAAGACAGATAAGTTACCACTGCAGATTAATGCTGTTTCTGTCACGACTGCTATTCCATTATTGTATGAATCTGCACAAGTTGAGTAAAATTAGGTTACAATAGGTGGCAATGTGTGAGATGTGAGTGGCATGTAACCTGAGAGACATATGGTCATGTAAAAAAATAAGTACAGTACTGTGCAAAAGTCTCAGGCACCCTACTTTTTTTCATGCAAACTTTG
>JAPEKM010000002.1:25497452-25507822 GCA_027575975.1 Cathorops multiradiatus
TGACTATACCGCTCTACTTCAGTGTATTGAGCACTGTTCCACGAGAAAATCGACTTACAGAATCCTATATATATATAAGAGAAAAGTACGCAACTACATGGTAGGCAGGGGTCAATCGATTCGCAGAGTAATAAGGGCTAGACTAAAGAGTAACTATATAAGTATGTATAGATTGGCCTGCCTTTGACATCTGGATGGCAGAAGCACAGACAAGAAATAGATGCTCACAACCACTAGAGAAAGGGGTCGTTGGTGCTACTGCTACTTTTGCTCTAGCTTTGTCTTCTCCTTTTTCTTCTATGTTGTGTGTTAAGCAGGTTTCATTCTCCAGACTGTATCCAGACTTAGACTCATTAGACTCATGCCTGCCTTAGGCCCCTCCCCAGAAGGAAAATATAGAAGTGCCACCAGAACAAGACCTGCCACCGTATCCAGCAGAGGCTGAGGTAGCTTTTTCTCCTGTGGCAAACCACATCCGCAGCAAAAAGGGACTCAGAGCCATGGGAGATAAGACAGCTGGAGACCGTCTGTGAGTCTTATGTGCTGAATTTAAGCCCACATCCTTTGAGCTGTGGCACATCTATGCATTACAGCTGGGCCTGGACATGTGCACCTGAAGAATGCCTGGCTGAATGGCATGAGGCCAGAGCTCGTTCAAGCATGCAAAGACAGCTGAATCACCTGGGAAATATGCAGAATGACAGAACTAATTAGCCATGTAGTGCACACAGAGAAGAGGGCAAAAAAAAAAAGGACTGTAAAGGCTAACAGAAAGAAAGAAGACACTCTGCACAAAGTCATGCTCACCATGGTCCTAACCCACCCTGAGTGTCCACACGTTGGATGTAGGAGAGGACGGGGTCTTGGCAGAGGCAGGGGAAGAAAACATAATGTGGGTGGCCAACGAGGATGTTACAACTGTGGTAAAATGGGGAATGGGGCAAAGGATTGCCCTGAAGCAAGTGCAAATAGGCAAGCATACAACAGCAGTGACTGACTGGAAGACACTCTTTCCTCTTCTCTCTCTCTCTCTGCCCTCTTGCATTGAAGAAATGCTTGCTGCACTTTCTATGAATTTACCTCTCACATTTTTGCAATGAAAACATGCTTGCTGAATCATCCCCTGATTCTGCTGATTCCTTTATACTATTTACTGATGCGAATGCTTACCTAGAACAGAAACAGATAAAAATGATGGGTACATATGCACAGTACACAGATTCTGATTATCTTAAGATACCTATGATCACTTTGAGTGTTTTAGGCCAAGATATAGATTTCCTGGTCGACTCAGGGGTGGGTCATTCCGTCATTGAAGCCTCTGAGTTCACTGAGATGCTGAAGCTCAGTGGGAGGTTCCTGCACACCATGGGTGTGTCAGGCCAAGCTGTGAATGAAAAATTCAGCATGTACCTATATTGTAGCTGTGCTGGGAAGGTAAGCTTTAAGTTTTCATTTTTGTTATCACATTGCTGTCCAATTAATCTAATAGGCTGTGACTTAGTTTGTAAATTGGGTATTAGCTTAACTAGCACACCACAGGGGCTGTGAGTGGTAGGTCCCTCAGAGAGGGATGAAATTGACTTAATCTTAGTAAAGCACAGCTGTGAGCTGCTGTTGTATGTGTATGCCTGGCATTAAGTGCCCATGGTGGTGGGATCAGTGAACATCTTGCTGGTGCAGATGGCAAAATAATACACAAACCCAATTGGCACCAAGCACATGCTTATAGATGCACTACACATGTATCAAGTGGGGGGGGGGGAAGATAAGCAGTTTAAACAAGTGCGGTTTAAGCTGCAGAGTAAAAGCAAGAAATTGGTATTAGATGGGTTGTTTGGGGACAGACATAGGTGGGTAGCATATGTGAAGTTGAAAGAAATGTATCCTTTTACAGTGCCAGGTTGTATACCATATGTATCCCTGGCAAAGGGACAGCAGGACAGGTGGAAAGATTTGGGGCCCTGGATAAAACAGTGTTTGAATACTGCTGACTAGGAACTCACCTCTGACCCATCCATGAAATATAGTCCAATCTTGCAAGCATACCAAACTAGTTTAAAATTCATGGCACTAACTAAAAGAAACATCGAACTCATAGCTGATAGAGCCTGGCCAGACAAACATGTAGGTCATCAATTCACACAGCTGACTCCCCAAGTCTCTTTGAAGTTCTACATGGGCCCAAGGTAAACATGATGTAGGCCTTATTAAAAATGCCAAGCCAGTAGTAGCAATTCCTAAGTCTGACTTCCCTCCATTTAAACAACAGTACCTGCTGAAACATGAAATAGTATGGGGAATTCAACTGGTGTTCAAATCGCTGAAGAAGGCAGGGGTAACTATTCTGTGCATGCACTCACCAGTATGCACTCTGATTTTCCCCAGTAAAAAAGTACACAAAGCCAGGTGAACCTGAAGAGTGGTGTCTTGTACAAGACTTGTAAGCAGTGAATGCTGCAGTCCAGCCTAGAGCCCCAATGTACCAAATTCATATACTATCTTGTCACAAATATCACCAGGAAGCACACACTTCTCTATGGTAGATCTGGCAAATGCATTATTCAGCATTCCTGTGCATCCATATAGTCAATTTTGGTTTGCATTTCACTTTGAGGGCAAGTCATACACATCCATGAGTTTGTGTCAGGGCTACTGTGAGTCACCCACCATTTACAATGAAATGCTAAGGCTAGTCTGTACAAATTGCAATTTATTCAAACTGAGGTTAAGTTTTTGGGTCATGATGTCTCTGTGCAAGGTAAGGCACTGGGAGAAGATAGGGTGGCTGTGATCCAGAATTTACCAAAACCTGTCACAAAGAAACAGATGATGTCATTCTTAGGCATATAGTTGTATGGTAGAACTTTCATACCTAATTATGCTGTTCTTGCGTCTCCCCTCAGCAGTCTGATTCAGGATTGCAGACACACAATGCTGTCACATGGACAGACGAAGCTGAAGAAGTCTTTGTCAATCTCAAATTGATACTCCAAACCACAACTATCTTGGGTATTTCTGATCTGTCTTGTCCAGTCATTCAGACAGTAGATGAGGAAAAGGGTTGTATGATGTCTGTTCTCTTGCAAGAACATGGAGGGAAGTTATGACCAGTAGCCTATTACTCTGCTAAACTTGATCTGGTAGCAGCAGGGCTGCCAGTTTGTCTACAGGCAGTTGCAGCTGCTGAAAAGGCTGTTGTAGCATCATGTGATATTGTGGGTTATTCTGAACTAATGCTTTTGGTCCCACATGCTGTCGCTATGCCCTTGCTTGAACAGAAAATATCTCACCTATCTGCTGCTAGGTGGTTGAGATACAATGCTGTCCTCCTGGAAATGCCCAACATCACAGTGAAATGCTGTACTGTTTTGAACCCAGCTACTCTGCTTCCTGTTGAAAGAGATGGGGAAACCCACTGTTGCATAGCAATGATTAATCAAGTCCGTTCTCCTCGTCCTGACTTACAAGAGACCCCTTTTCATAATCCTGATCTTTTTTGTATATAGCTCAGCCTCAAGGGATACGGCTACAGGCCTGAAAAAGATAGGATATACTGTTGTTACACATCATGAAACCCTGCTTTCTGGTTCACTTTTGAGCAACTACTCGGCTCAAGCTGTGGAGTTGGTTTTTCATTGAAGCATGCAAATTAGCATGAGGAAAGACATCCATGATCTATACTGACAGTAGGTACTATATGCCTTTGGGGTAGCACATGATTTTGACACACTGTGGAAGCACAGGGGATTCTTTACTTCTACAGGAAAACCAATTACCCATCATACATTGATAGCTTCACTCCTAGAAGCCATATTATTACCTAAACAACTTGCCATTTGTAAATGTGATGCTCACACTAACAATTAAGATCCTATCTCCACAGGAAATGCAGCAGCAGATGCAGCATCCAAGCAAGCCGCGTCCCAAGGGCCTTCCAAACTTATGCTAAGCACTACCACAAATACTATTAATACTAACCTTATTGTGACACCTATTGCTGACTTACATGATCTACAGGCAAAAGCTACATCAGAAGAATGCCAGGTTTGGAGAAGAGCAGGTTGTATTCATACATAAGGTATTTGGTATGGTCCAGGTGGATTCAAGCCATGTATGCCCAAGTGTTAATTTCCTGATTTTGCAAAATTGATACATGGTCATGACCATGTGTCAAAGGGGGAAATAAGCAGCACCACTGTGTATTTTTGGTTTTCAAAAGGATTCATGAATTTTGCCTAAAATTTTTGTGAGAAGTGTGTAATTTGTGCCACACACAACATAGGTTGGGGACAACAGGTAGCACAGGCTGCACACCCACAACTACAGACACCATTTGAACAATTGCAAATGAATTTTATTGAACTGACACCTGCAGAATGGAAAAAAATACTGTCTGGTAATAGTAAATGTTCTTTAAATGGGTAGAGGCATTCTCCACTTCCCAACAAGATGCAGGAGCTGTAGCGAAAGCTCTGCTAAGTGAAATCATTTCCAGATGGGGCATTCCTGGGAAGATTAGTAATGATAACAGAACTCCATTTTTAAATTAGGGGTTGAAACAGGTGGGAGAAACATTGGGCACTGGCCTGAAACAACATTGTGCATATCACCCGGCCAGTGGGGGTGCAGTAGAGTGGGGAAATGGGACGTTCAAAAACAAATTGGTTAAATATTGCAAAGATACAGCTCTTAATTGGGTTAAGGCCCTGCCCATTGTACTCTTGTATATGTGCATGAGAGTTAGAGCAAGAACAAACTTGAGCCCATTTGAAATACTCTGGCAGACCACCAAATACTGGAATAGGCCCCCAGCCAATTTCACAGCTGACAATGGGCCTATGTGAAGATGAAATTTTGCGTTATTGTGCAGAACTCTCTTCTGTATTATGCCCCACCCATGAGCAGGTAAAGGAGGCACTACCAAGGACAGCTGAAACTATGCTACATGATCTGAGGCCTGGGGATTGGATAGTGGTGAAATACTTCAGGAGAAAACGCTGGAGAGATTGAAGGTGGCTCGGACTGTATTAGGTGGTGCTCATGACTCAGACAGCTGTGAAGATGAAAGAAAGAGCCATGTGGATACATGTCAGCCACTGCAAGAAAGCATCACCCCTAGAAGGAGAGGACAAGACACAGGCAGTAAGTTAGTGGCTGCGCAGAGTATTACTGCACCTCACTGACCATGGGAAGAGTGCGTAAATGGGTGTGCCTGCACTCAGAGCACCAGTCAGTGCCAGCTATAGGCAAAGTTTTTCTGTATGGAGCCTCTCCTTACATATCTGACATCATGAAGAATCCATTCCAGTACCACATAAAAGCTGTATGGGCTGCACTAATAATGTTTGGGGTTGCAGTGACCTTATCCTGCTTGCTCCCAAAAATGCTGCAACAAAGGCAAAACAAAACAGGCCCTAACCATTTTGTCCCCATCATCCACAATGAGTTTTGGAAATATGCAAACTACACAGTGAAGAGTCTTAACCTTACAGAACCATGTGTAGTGTGCACTCTGATCCCCCATACATCGGTTCAGCCTTTTGCATGTAAACCCACAAGAACAAGACTGAATGATACTCTGAGGGCCATGGTAAATTACCTGCTTTCCAGAAATGCAGGAGGGCCTGAGTGTGACATTGCTGGCCTATTTGTGAACAACTGCCTCTCTACCGCACCTAACCTCATACACAGTCTAGAATTGCAAAGGTTAAGAGCTCCAGGAGAATTCAAGTGGGGGCATAAAGCCTTTAGTAGCCCTGATGCAGGACTGCGAGCATTGACTAAGGGTTACAAATTCCCTGTGTGTGTGAAGTTGACAGGAGCACGTCTGTTGCACCCATTGGGTAGCCTTACGGGTGACTCTTGTGCCGTCATGTATGGAGCTTAAAACAAGTCATGTTATTGCCTAGATCCTCCATGTTCTCTGGCACACCCTGGAAGTCCATGGACAAGCTGACAATGCTTACACTCCGAGGTACACTGGGTACAAATCCAGCTGGTACTGGGTATGTGGAGAATGAGCATATTACTACCTGCTGCATGGGCGGACTGGAGTATGTGCTTTTACTCAACTCAAATTTCCTATGACCATCCATGTTTACCAAGCTTCATCGCAACAAAGAAGAAGGTCAATCACTGATGAAGACTTCCCACCTCCTGAACACCAACTAGAGTCTAGCTGGAAGAAATTTTTTGCTTCTTTTTTTTTCTCTCAGTATGGCCTTACTCAGGTATGGAATCAGTTGGAGGTGATGCGTTACAGACTTGCCACATTTGTGAATGCCACCACTATCACATTAGGGGCTAAACAAGAACTGACAACAGTACAATGTATGACAACTCAGAATAGACTGGTGTTAGACATCATATTGGCTAAAGAAGGTGGAGTTTATGCAATGATTGGAGAAGAATGTTGCACCTATGTTCCAGCAAATGATGATGAACATGGTAACATCACACTCACCATCAACCAAATGAAGTGGCAAGACAATTACAACTGGATAAGCACAGAGTGGGCACTTGGGGATAGCTATATAGTTTGTTTGGATGGTGGGCAACAAATGTGAATATAATCATTTCTGTAATATTGATGGTAGTCTTGATATGTCTGTATTCTCTATGTTTGATGCAATGCTGGTCAGTTATGATGTGAAGTATAATGACCATACATCTACAAAACCAAGTCCTGGTGAAAATGGACCCAGGTGAATTCCCAGACCAAGATGAAGATTATAGCCAACCTTTTGTAGATGAAGAAATTATCTAAAATGATAAGTAACTAAAATACATGTATTTGTTATTTGCACTGATTTTTCCTTACTATTTGATTGCTGAAACTAGGGGTGTCTGTCACTCTTTCAGGCTCACCTTCCGTCTGCCTCAACCCTCAGGACTCCATTTCCCATAATCCCCCTCACACACCAGTTACTACCATGTGCACGCCATCAACCAATCCGGAACCACTTCGTAGGAGTGGTTCACCTGAGTTCTAATCACCATCACCTGTACTTTTTTGCTTATGTATTTATATCCCTTTGTCTGGCTTGTCCTTTGTGTGGTATTGTCTTTGCTTTCCATAAGCCTACTAATAATTTTTATATTGATTGGTGCGCTGTGTATGACCTGTTTTGCATAACTCTTGATTTGATTGCCTGTCTCTCTTGATTCCTGGTTTCTTGATTATTGCCTCTTTTTCTGACTACAATTTGCCTAGCCCTTGTGTTCTGATTGCCTGTATCTCTTGACTCCTGGTTTTTTGACTGCGATTTTTCTAGCCCCTGTTACAGTTTTGGATTTCTCAGTTTAGACCTGGCCTGGCTTTTGTACATCGATTTCAGATTGTCCTTCCCTTGTTAAAACCTTGAGTTCATTTATAATCCACGAGTGTCTGATTTGTCACAGCCATGTTACAGTGTCTATGCCGCACAAAAAAAGCAGTATAATAATTTCCAGTTAAAATTTAATGATGTTCTTGCTAAAGCCAGATTGTGGGATGTAGGAACTGATGCCTAATTTTGATTTCTTTTGCTTTAACAAGGTGTTAATGAAATTAACAAAGGGGGAAATGTAACTTCTTAGTATAGCCCTGTGTATATTAGGGGTTCATGAACTGTGTGAGTGGTAGGGGTTCATGACCCATTCATGAATCCAGTGCTGTGTGCATACATGTGTAGCATGAAGGAAGAGGATGGTGACAGTGGTGTCTGTCCCCTGGGGCCAGTAAAAATCAGGAACAGGGTACTTAAAGGAAACATATATGCTGAGAAAGGACAATTCCTTCTATGGTAAGAGTGTAAATCCTTGCTTCTAATTGGATTATGGTTTTTAAGTTATTAGAAACACTTTGAATAGTGCAGCTTGGACACATCCTCAGTGATAAACCCAGGGTCATGGGGTGTTTTGGGTCTTGGATCATCAGACACCCTCGCCTTGGCGACCCAGCCGGGGTTGATCAGTCCCTGACTTGTGTCCAAGCAGCGCACTACACCATGTATCACCCCTCTTAATCCACAGCCACCTTGAGGCTTTCTCTGCTGCCTCACTGATATTCTTGGTGGCTCTCCTCTCCTGTAACCCCCTAATGCCAAGAAGCCTGAGTGTCAGGTGCAAGCTCTGCCCTGGAAATCCCCTATAACTGACCTCAATTGGTTCACAGTGGGCCCTCCATCCATTCAGCTTACAGGCCTCTACCAGCTCCAGGTACTTTGCCGCCTTCTACTTGTAGGCCACTTCAATCTGGTCTTCCCAGGGGACTGTTAGTTCCACCAGCACCACTTGCTTTGAGCTCTCAGATGTTAGGACCATATCTGGCCTGAGTGTTGTGCTGGTGATGTGCTCAGGGAACTTCAACTGCTTCCCAAGGTCCACCTTCAGCTGCCAGTCATGCGCTGAGGATGACAGCCCAGTTGGGAGCTTTCGCTGTGACTGAGGCTTCTCTCTAGCCCTGATGAATGTGATGTTCAGCCTTAATACATGTGTAGCATGAAGGAAGATGGTGACAGTGGTGTCTGTCCCCTGGGGCCAGTAAAAATCAGGAACAGGGTATTTAAAGGAAACGTATATGCTGAGAAAGGACAATTCCTTCTATGGTAAGAGTTTAAATCTTTGCTTCTAATTGGGTTATGGTTTTTAAAAGTTTTTGTTTCACAAGGATATAAAATGTCATCATGAGGAAGGGGAGATGTGTGCACCCAGAAACATTTCTTTGTTGTGTTTAATTTGCATTGAGAAACCAAAAAAATTATTTTTCCCTGCTTGGATCCAAACAAGGTGGGGTTTTTTCTCTACCATAGTATACAGGTACAAATTTGAACAAATGAATGAACAAACATGTCATGTATGAATATTATCAGCCAGTAGAAAGGAGTTTATTTTTTGGGTTTGTTTGCCTTTAAATAGTTGACACTATTACTATTTCCATTTGTCTGTTATCTGTAGCTGCTTACCCTGTACAGGGTCGCAGACAAGCTGGAGCCTACCCCAGCTGACTATGGGCAAGAGGTGGGATATACCCTGGACAAGTTGCCAGGTCATCACAGGACTGACACACAGAGACAAACAACCATTCACCCTCATATTCACACATATGGTCAATTTAGAGCCACCAATTAGCCTAACCTGCATGTCTTTGGACTGTGGGGGAAACTGGAGCACCCAGAGGAAACCTACATAAACACAGGGAGAGCATGCAAACTCCACACAGAAAGGCCCTCACCGGCCACTGGGCTTGAACCGAGAACCGTCGTGCTGTGAGGTGACAGTGCTAACCACTACACCACCGTGCCACCAGAAGAGCAATATAGCCCTTTTTAAATACCTGAATTCTGTACTTTGAATAATAATATTAATGCACATTAAAAATTCACACTGATTTGTTAAATGAAGAACCAAGGGAACTGTGACTGATCAACAGCCATTTTAATACCTAAATACCTTGGCTTTAAGGATACCATTCTGAATTAATATTAAGCTTGTTTCTTACTTGTGCAATAGAACATTTGAGAAATATTCTCATTGAATACTTAAACACTGAGTATTTTAGGTCAGTTTATAGTGTTTATACATCCATCTTCAAAATTTTGTTTTGAAAAGGATCAGTGTTAGAGTTGTTGGTCTATTTATGTGGGGTTTTTTTAACTGTTGCAGTTTGCACAGTAAAAATGGTTTACATTCTGCAACTGTTTCATGCATACAATATATGAAGGAATCAGGTGTCATTTTGTGGGGCTGAGCAAACCTTGTAGTAATCAAAGCCTTTATTATATACAGATGATGAAATAAAAAAAAGAAAGAAGAAGAATAAAAAAATGTGTGTACACACAAACACACACACACCAGAATCTTAAACACAGTGATACAAGTTTTGGGTCATACTACCTACAGTAGCACTATTAAGAAGCAAGGAACAGGAGAAATTCTATGTTGGCATTAAAAATATGACTCTTAATTGATTCCAAGAGCAGATGGACTCCCCTTAGGAATAACAATCTTGTTACTCCTGATACTTCCCTTATGTGTTTTAAAATGTTCTGTCTGGCAGTCAGGAGCATTCAAAACATCAACAGTGCAAGTCCTGTATTTTAAAATCATCTCCTGCAGAAATTTATGCTCTTATGATGCAAGTTAAAGGTGATTCTATTAGGGCAGATATCTCTACAACAATTTACACTAGCTTTAAATTTAAAGCTATATGGCCTTTCGATTTCATAAAATCAGTGAAATTTAGTTTCCTCTGAAATTTGGTCATTGTGATATTTGTTCATCTCATCTCATTAGCCGCTTTATCCTGTCCTACAGGGTCACAGACAAGCTGGAGCCTATCCCAGCTGACTACGGGCGAAAGGCGGGGTACACCCTGGACAAGTCGC
>JAPEKM010000002.1:26295039-26305520 GCA_027575975.1 Cathorops multiradiatus
AAATCCCATTGACTTCTGTTGGAATACTCAATATCCCTCCGCCACCAGAAACGGAAAGGGGGCCAGTTTACGCTTAGTTGCAAGACTCAACAGTATTACTGCATAACTGTGTGCTCTGATGTCGGTACAGCTGTCGTTTTCAGATATAGTTTCCTGCGAGGCTTTTTTTGCAAACCAGTCGACTGAAGGTAGTCTTCGTGCCGAAAGTGCAAGGCGCAAACGCGATGATCAGCTTCCCAAAGAACATCTACAGGTGTGTTTATGTCAAACACAAGGAATGACAGCCACAACTGTAGTTGTTCAGGATTGTGTAAAAGAAGCCGATGACAGCACCTTTTCTGAGGGATTTTCCCACAGTTCCTGACTGCACAAATTCTTCCCATATTACTATATTATTCACTAGCTCAGTTACCAGCGTGCTGCTACCTTGGAGTTGAACTCGGCAATAACCATCTTCCTCTTTTGTTTACTATACACAGTGGTCCTACATTACCAAAGTATAGGGACCTTGTTGCCATCTAGTGGTCTGGAGTGTGCAACACTTCCTATTCAAATGCGAAGCGGAAGTTTATAAGCAGTAGTGAGATGTCAGGAAAAAATAGTTCTGGGATTTACAAAATGCTAAATAAAACACAACAGGAACATTTCTTCTTTATGAAACTTGCTTTGGAACATCATTGAACAGCACTGACAACTTGGTGAGTAGCATATTAAAAAAAAAAAGGTTTAAGGTTGTTTTAGGGACACTATGTCAATACCCATAGGAAGCCATTCCGAATTAGACAGGGGTTCTAAATGAGCCAAAATAGCCAAGACAGGACCAATCATAAAAATTTTGGTGTTGATCATTCTATTTCACCCTAGACACTCCAGAAAAGGGGCTAAAAGTGTTTAAAAAATGTTTTCCTTTAAGCTATAATCTATAAATATTTATAGATGTAAGGTAGTACAAAGAACATTTTATTTCATATAACAATACAACTTGCATATACACAGGACCATTTTGCATACAAGCATTAATTCTTTCCAATACACATGTATGTATAAAATAAGTGTCAATATTCCACTAGTCTATATATTGACTTTAGTACATAAATTATAAATATTCCATCATAAATCTAATACTATTATGTCCCAAAAGTCAATTTCGGTGTTCAAATTACATCACATTAGACCTACCCCGCACAGTGTCACTATACCCAGTAAGTTTGGCTTTTTAACAAGCCAAGATGTATTAGGGCCCAATGGCTGCCGTGTGTAGATCTAATGCACGTACACAATCACAGAAACAGGCTAATGTTTAGGCCTAAAAAACAACGTTAGATTGTGTCCGTATACTTGTAGAATTGATACAGATGTTGCCAACTTATGCACACGTTGAAAAATACCAGTCATAAAAGCAAATCAGTATGAATTCAACATCCAGTAAAGCTTATTATATTTAGAGGCAACTTGCAAAAGAGCTTGCTTCCTGCTCCCTTACCAGATTCACGGCAGTGGGTGAGTGGGTTGCATCAGCATCCGTCCACTCGCTTCGTGCTTAGCGCCAAAAAATTCCCAGAAACCTTCGCGCGTTACGGTAGCAGTACACTGTACTGTATAAACATAGCCACCCACAGTTATTTACTGTATAAGCATCACACAGTATCTTACTATAAAATAATACGGTGCTATTCTGTAAGTCTTACAGCAATTGTTTACAGTATGTAACTGTATTATGCAAGGAAGAATTCATCAATTCTATACAGAAATGCCACCAATTTCTCTGGACCCAAACTAACCTCAGATGGACCAAAAGACCATGGAAACGTGCTGCGGTCAGATGAGTCCACATTTCAGCTTGTTTTCGGGAAAACTTGACATCAAGTTCTCAGTGCCAAAGGTGAGCACAGCCATCCAGTTTGTTACCAGAGAAAGGTGCAAAAGCCAGCATCTGTGATGGTATGGGGTGCATCAGTGCCCACAGCATGGGTGAGTTGCATATGTGTGAAGGTACCATTGATATATTGGGGCATATATTGGGATATTAGAGAGTAGAGAGACATATTCATCAAGGCAACATCTCTTCTTGGAAAGTCCATGCTTATTTGAGCAGGACAATGCCAGGCCTCATTCTGCACAGGCTACAACAGAGTGGCTTCATAGACAGAGTGTGTGTGCTTGACTGGCCTGCTGCCAGTCCAGATCTGTCTCCTGTTGAGAATGTATGTGAAATCATGAAGAGTAGACTCAGACAATAGCAACCATGGACTGTTGAGCAGCTGAAGTCTTGTATCAAGCAAGAATAGACAAAATTTCCAATTGCAAAACTGCAACAATTAGTATCTTCAGTTCCAATACAATTAAAAAGTGTTATTAAAAGGTAAGGTGATGTAATATAATAGTAATAACGGCCAACCTTTTTTTGTGTGTGTGTGTTGCAGGCATCAAATTCTAACTTCATTTATATTTACAAAATACAGTTAAGTTGGTCAGTAAAACTATTAAATCATTTCTTTGTATGTCAGTTAAATAAAGGTTTATGAGAATTAACAAATCATAATTTTGTTTTTATTGCATTTTGGAATATATCCCAACTTTTCTGGAAATGGAGCTTGTGTGTGTGTGTGTGTGTGTGTGTGTGGCGCCATGGGATTTTTGTACCAGATGCTCAGTTTACAGAATGCGTAGAAATGACATTGAAAAGCGTACAATATTTTGCACTGTTTTCACTGGTTGATCCAGCAATCATCACTGAATAATCACCTCAATAGCGCCCCTATGGGATATTATGTTAGAATATCAGTCACAGATATTCTAACATGGGGCCAACTTTAACCTGTACAAAATGTTACCAGCAAAGCTAGAACTGTTGTTGATACAAGATAGACAGTCATAAAATGTTTTTATTCTTTCTAACCACTGAAAATGTAGTGTTGAAAACATGGAGACCAGGACTCAGAATCAGTCAGTACATGTACAGTGAATGGACGCTGTTGAGTGTCGGCTCATTTCCGATTCTGCACAGTAACTACACGATAGTCATTTAAAACGAGTCCCTGTCTCAAGTCCTCTAGAACCAGCCTCAGTCCAACAGTCATGGGTAATGTTAAAAGTGGTAAATGTATCCCATGGGGTGCTATTGAGCTGATTATTCATTGATAGTTGCTGGATCAGCCAGCGAAAACGGTGCAAAATATTGTGCACTTTTCAATGCCGTCTCTATGCATTCTGTAAACAGAGCATCTGTTACAAAAATCCTGTGGCACAACATACACACACACACCCATACATTGTGTGTGTGTGTGTGTGTGTGTGTGTATAAATATATATCTGATAAATCTGATAAATCTGATAAAACAGGTCTTTTTTATCTAATGTCTTAAGTTTATTAATTATTTATAAAGTGTTCACAACCTAATTAATAAACTAATTATAAACCATTCATAAACCCTTTACAATGGGTAGTGTTATTGAGGCTCATTATTTAGCAAGCAACAGGTCACTGTTACCCTTTTTATATAATATAACAGATTACTAATAATTTATCAAGTGTTCCCAACCTAATTAATAAACTAGTTATAAACAATCCATAAACCCTTTATAAGGTTAGTTTCACTCTAAAGCAGGATCCATATTAGTTCAAGACCATCAGTGTTTCTAATACTTCCATTGCAACAATGATTTTTATTTAAGCATTGCCTGGAAATTTTACTTTTCACAGTTATCAGTGAAGCAATTTATTTGGTGAACAATGTGCTTTTGTTTGAAAGTTTTTTGTTTTTTCTTTTTAGAATTCAACATGAATCCATTCCAGATTTTATCTATTATTATTATTGTTCACTGGCATCATTCATAAAACTGGACTTACCTTGAATTCGGAAAAATAAACCTGACAAAGTAGTAACAAAATAACAAAACTCTCAAACAAAAGTGTTAAAAACTAGCCAGTACTGTATGTACATATTTATTGTAAACATCAAGTTTTATCATAGTAAATGCCAAATTTTAGCATGACTACTTTATTGGTTAGCAAATACACCATACATGAATTGAATTCACCACGCTCTTGTTTATTTTTATGTGGGTTTTTTCTGAGATTTAAAAAAGCTAATGAGAGCTTGTGATAGAACTAAAGTTAAGTGTACCTTTAATTTATTCAGATTATTCAGATCAAACAGCAACTCCTATGTTTAAGAAACATGCTTCTACAAAACTTATGAATAGGTGCTGTTAGAAGTTTTGACAAAATTATGACAGTTGCCTTGAACGCAAGTTATATTTCCAGTGTTGTTTGTGTCACTGTCCTTATTATCTTATTGTAATATCTATAAGTACAGTGAGAGTTCAACAAGTCAAATTCCATGTATGCATTAATGTACTTGGTAAGAAAGCACAATTTTTATTCTGATTTGGCAAAAAAAAGGACGAAACATCTTAGAAGATGGAAAGAGCTACTAGTTATTAATAACAGTGACAAAGAAAGCAGTTTAGTAGTCAGTAACTAAGATTAATAGTGTTGTTGTTTTTTTGTTTTGTTTTTTTATTTCCATTTTATCATTTTTGTTACAATGTGGTCCTCAGGTATGGAGGTATACCCAGCTTTACCCAGCTTGATGACTTTTATTACTCAGCCCCTTATAGCTGGTGTGATTGCGGGTGTGTGCTTCCTATTTGTGGCTATCACTCTTTCAGTAGTGACAGCATGTGTGATGAACCACAGGAGGGAGCAACGCCATAAGAAGAGACAAGATGGTAAGGGGAAAATGAGAAATACACACTAATTCAGACAGAGCAGGGATGTTCAAGCTTACCCACAATAGCTGACTGTGGTATGGCTGTAGGATTTTTTTGTTCCAACCAAACAGGAGCCACAAGTGAGAGTTGACTGAAGGTCATTAAAGAGGTGGAATCAGGTGCGACTCCTGTTTGGTTGGATTAAAGATTGGATGTGCCCAAGATTATATACTTTAGCTGACCGGATGACAAAAACTTTCTAAATTTTTAAAAACTTTCTAAAATTTCTAGTGTGTTCTAACTAGTAAATTTCTATTGGTTTTGTTTTGTTTTCATTCTCAGTGCATACCTGTATTTGAATTTTGTTAGACAGCCACAAAGAGAAAAGAAGGCCAACATTGAAGTGATTAGTAATGCTACTGTATTTCACACTTCCTTTACACAAGTGATGGTACTTTTTTGATGTGTGTTTACATCCTACACATTACAATGAAACTTTAGAATAATTTGTCAATTTATAGATTTATTTTTGCTGATTTTTTTTATTGCATGGTTTGATCATCTGTTTTGTTATCTGTGACATTATATAAACTGTCTTCTCCATTTCCCACCTCCTTTCTGTTTTAGTTTTCTCTACTGCCTTACGGAAGACCCAATCTCCACAGTAGGTCTCCATCAGTAATATGCATGTCATCATCATTCCAAAATACCCTCACAAACTTCCAGGGAGTTTTAAAACAGTAAAATATTCTATTACAATAATATATTGTGATATTTGTGACTTTCATTTCATGCCTTATGCCAAAATGTGATCTGTGTGAAATAATCAGATTCCACATTTACAAGTATTTCTATGTCTGTTTTCTTTCTAAATTTAATAACTTAGGAAGTAGTAATAATTTTCATATTTCATAGGTCTTGTAATGTGATCCCTTCCTACTCTCTAACCATACTATAGTAATATACTATAACTATACACTGTCCAGAATTTAAAACAATTTAAATTATTTTATCATGGCCACATCGAGAAATAAAACTAACATTTTCTTAAATTTGTATGAATACGAAGAATATTAATTTGACAAAATGCTTTTTGACTAAACAATGTGTTTTTGCATATTTTGTTACAAACTGTTTTATTGGTTGTCCTGTTTTTTTCTCCACTCAGAGCTAGCTTGCCTGATGATCGTCCCAACAGCATACTGAAGATGAAGTTATGCCCACAACTTAACTTTTTTTCCAGTTCCTCTTCTTCCAACCATTCAGATTGCTCATCCTTTGACAAGGGCAGCTGCAGCAAGTATCCCGATCAGAATAAGCAACTTCTCCTCTCATCATCCCCACCACCATGCTACACTCTCTTTGAGAGCCACCTCGGCGGTTCCCCATCCTCATTGTCTGCCATCGAGTCTATATCCAGAGGGCCCGATGGCCGTTTCATTGCCCAACCATATTTAAAAGATTCTATGGCAATGCACATTAAAACAAAAAAAGAATTCCCTCAGTCCCCTGGACAAGATAATGGTGAAGGCAGTAAGAGTAGCTCTTTCCAAGACTCTCCCAAATCCTGTTTAGTTTGGTTAGAGAAGAGAGTGAATCAAGATGTGCCATCAACAGGGCAAGACAGCCACAGCAAATATGTAACACTGATTAAAGAGCAAGAGGAGCTGAAAAGCTTAATGACCAGCCAAAAAGTACAAAAGTATGAGAAGGAGCAGAGGCAGACCAAGTCAGTAAGTCCTATTAGAAGATGGGCAGGGGTTGAGTTTGATGAAACCGTCTCTAAACCTCAGAACACTCCTCTCCGACAAAAAGCTCAGAGACCTAGCAGCCTGACCCAACAAGTTTCAGAATATCAGAGGGATTGTTATTTTGGCAGTACCAGCAGTCCCATGGAAAGGCTACTCCCCTCCACCTCCCCATACATTCAATGGGACATCAGTCCTGTGACCTCTCCTATCAGCCAGGTCCCTGTTATGAGCCGCTCAGAGGGTAACACACCTCACTGCATGCTCCCAGACACACCTCACAGAGGTTTGGAGGGTGTAGAAGACTCAGCAGCAGCAGAATACTTATCACATTCACCAGTTACACAATACACCTCCCTCTCAATACATTCACACCAAAGGGACAGTCCTTCTTGCAATGAATCAGATGTAAGTAAGACACAGGCCAGATGCCCAGCGAGACCAATGGACAGGGAGCTTTCCAGCACAACGATTTTAACAGAGGATCATTGGATGCAGGAAAGGGAAATAAAGACACAATCAAATGTTTCTATGTCCACATGCCCTGTTCTCTGCAGTTTTCAGCATCCTGAGGCATTTGAGAGAATACAGCACTCTGGTGCTAAAAGGGCAAAAGAAGTCAGCCCTGATGGGCACTTCCCCAAACTCAGCACTAAATTGAGTCACAGTTTTACTGGTTGTTCTGCCATTACCTATGATAATCAGGAGTGTGATAGTGAGATCAAAACTGGAGATAAGTCCATCTCCTCATCTTTGCAGCCTGAAGAAAAGAAGGAAAGCATCAGGGCACGGTCTCGCAAAAGTGACAAGTGTGTCTTCAGTGTTAGCCCCAGTCACATTTCTCCTTTGCCCCTTTTTGAAAATAAAATCGAAAGTGATCAGTCAAATTTTAGATTATCTGAATCACTGAAAGCCAATATTGTGCCCCAACCTGACAGAATATCTCCTCTGCCAAGCACTATTTTGGAATACTTGAGCCTGCCAGGCTTTGTTGAGATGAGTGTAGATGAACCTATTGAAGAGTGTCAAATGGCAGAATCTACTTTCCTCAGCACCAAACAAATAGATGAGACTCTATTAAGAGGTGAACCTGATATAGTTCCAAAGAACTGGGAGAATCAAGGTCACTGCCACTTAGAGGAGAGTGATGATCACCAAAGCAGATTTTTGGTGGATCTTAAAAAACCCATTATTCCTGTCGGAAGTGCCATACCTGAAAATGTAACTAGTTCTAAACCCTGTCTAGAACTGGCACAAGGACATACAAGTATAACCTTGGGGTCCTCAGAGACAAACTGTATTTCAAGACAATACTTAGCTTATGAAAGGAGAAGTCCCCAGCCATTGTTCTCTCACAAAAGCCTTGGCTCTGATCAACCCACACACTTGAGCCCAGCACAGCATCTAGTAAGTACTAAAGTAGGCTATAATATCCCTTATCAAGTTGAGAGTATGGAAGAATCTTTATCAAAGCACAACCACTGGTGTCAACCTCAGAATAAGAGGACTAACCAAGTAAGTACACGGATCTCTCAGGCTCCTGTGCCTTTTATGAAGAAATCAATCAGCATTGGTCCATGCCGTTCTCTCTCAGGTATGGGGCAGCCCCGTCCATACCTTAGGAAATCCGTTAGTTTAGCATCTCAGAAGTGGAAGGATCATCAAAGCTCCAAGACATATGTTTCTAATAACTGTTACAAAGATGAGTTACCCTATCTTAGTGTAAAAGACAAGTCCTACAATTTGAGTTGCACACCTGCAAATTCTTACTTGAGGTCAGGTCCCTCATGGCAAGGGACAGGGGCATCATACAGCAGCTGTGGCCTGGAAAGACCTTATTATAATGAGAGGCCATATATGACTCCTTCATCTCTCATGCATGCACATGGCACATCATTCTTCGATCCACCAAAACTTACAGAACTCTATAGACAAGAGTTAGATCCACGTCGACAAGCCACAGCCTTTCCAGAGTCTCAAAGATGCCCATTTTCATATCAAGAGACCCTCAGGTTAGCCCAGCAAAAGTATGTCCCTCTTGCTCCCACTCGACCCCTTAGTGCACCCAGACTAGTTGCAAGGTGGGACCATCCTCATCCTGTGGACTCCAGAAAGAGTTTTCAGAGGCCATTCTTGCCCAGGGGTTACAGCTGGCCCTCACCCCACCAAGCAGCTTTTCCCTCAGGGGAGATTAAGCAAGAACTGTATGGGGTGGTGGGTATGGGCAAGGGCAGGGACCGTACAGGAGAGGGTGTTCAAGCCAGTTATGCCAGCCATAACAGTGGTAGGGGGAGTGTGGGGCCATTTGGGCACCTCCGCCAGTCCTCTTCCATCACTCCTATGTTGTTGAGCACTCCTGAGACTACAGAGGAAAGTGAGAGGCATAAGGGAGCATCAGACCTGCGAGAGCAAAGGTCAAAAAGGTGAATTACCTCTATAGCAACTTTTTCATTGGCCCCACATATTGTTTGGAAGTCTTATTGCATGTTTTATATCTATGTGTAGTAGGAATACATCAGTAGATGAGAGTTATGAGTTTGATGCTACTGAATGCCAAATAGGCCTTGACCTCCTGGAGGCCATGAAGATGAAGCAGGCAGGTATGAGACAAGCAATGGAGCTGAGGCATGATAGGCCCCTTACAAGCACTGGCCTCCAGGACCTGCAGGAGAAAGGTGAGGGTCCATTCAACTATCTACCCATATATACATACACTGCAAGTGTTGGGACAAATGTGACTTCTGTTGTTCTGTTCTCCTGCTCACTCCTTTCTTCTCTTTACCTGCTTTCTCCACAACAGGCCCAAACTCCTTCATTAGTTTTCCCTCAGCCTCCCAGACTCTTCAAAAACAGTGCAGTTGTTTACTTAGTGAGGCACGTTTTAATACCCTTATGCAAGAGTTCCACGAGTACCACAGAGCTCAGGAATCCTTCATACAAAACCCCTGCCCCCTCCCTGACCTCAACCATGATTTAGAGTCTGCCCTGCTTTGAGAGCTCTACCATGCTGTTAGCTTTGAACACCACTCTGTGACTAGGGATGTGCCAATTATGATGCTTTGTAGATGAGAGTTATGAGTTTGATGCTATTGAACGGTAATATTTTGTCAGTATTCATATGAATTGTCATTACCTGTGAATGTCTGAATATTTCTACTGATCATGCCAATCTGTTATTGCTAACAAACCTGATATCAACAGCATTTCTATAATAGTGAATCTTCTGTCCTAAATTTGGACTTTAGGAAAAATCATGTCCTGAAAATAAACTAAGACTGAAAATTTGGGTACTCATAACCATGATATACAATTATCCAATAGACCCCTTGCACTGACGTCACATTTACATTAGCAATCGTCACTACCCTAGTCCCGGGGGACAAGTGAACTTTGTTTCCATACTGTTCACATACTGAAGCCAAGCAAAAATGTCCGACATCTGTTGCTGTTGTCCGAAGAAAACTACAGCTAAAAAAAAATCTACTACTGGATTACTTGAATAATGTAAGTCAGAAAGAAACAAAGGATAGTATGTGGAAATTAGAGTTTATTAGTGGTTATGATCCGTACAAAATTCCTTGAAACGACTGGAGTGACAGTGTAGATTTGTGGCCTAACGCTAGCTACAGATGTTGGAATGTACCACACACACACACACACACACACCCCGAAGAGTCACTACATGGAAGAAGAGTTAAAAAACTACAAAAGCAAGAAAACCTTCTTTGTGGAAATAATTTTTTCCTGACGTCAGCTTTTGGGAACAGAATGTTGGGAAAGCCAAAGCATTTACCCTCAAAGGACTCCTATCTGAATTGTTGGCTAGCTGATATTCCCACCCCTCTGTGTCTCAACAACACCAAGGACATCTAGGTACAGAGCTATTTGCACTCCATCATTTATACAATGATATTATTGTTAAAACAATATATGAAATGTTATTATTTATCTCATCTCATTATCTCTAGCCGCTTTATCCTGTTCTACAGGGTCGCAGGCAAGCTGGAGCCTATCCCA
>JAPEKM010000002.1:26795496-26807419 GCA_027575975.1 Cathorops multiradiatus
CGGGGAGAACATGCAAACTCCGCACAGAAAGGCCCTCGCCGGCCATGGGGCTCGAACCCGGACCTTCTTGCTGTGAGACGACAGCGCTAACCACTACACCACCATGCTGCCAGAAAGGTCAACCTTTTGGTCAAAATAACATTTTCCATTATAACTCAAACAGTTGCTGATAAACAGATGTTTACTATTATTAGCAGATAGGAACTCCCATATGGCCTTTCATTTGGCACCATAATCTTTGACCTTTGTCAAACTCAAGGTCACGGATTTTCAGAGGGCGGTGACATGAAAACAGTTGATAGTAGATAGATATTTACCCTTATCAACTTATAGGAAGTGCCATATGGGCTTTCATTTTGTACCATGTCCTTTGACCTTGAAAGGTCAAACTGAAGGTCATGGATTTTCAAAGGGCTATAACTAACATGGTTCATGATAGCCAGATGTTTACCGTTATCGACATATAAGTAGTTCCATATGGGCTGTCAGTTGCCGCCATGACCTTTGACCTTGAACGACATTGAAATGTCAAACTCAAGGTCATGGATTTTCATAGGACGATAACCTGACAGCTGATTGAGAAATATGACCATTATCAACGTATAGGTATAAAACAAGTGCTGCCGGGCGAGGTTTGTTTTGCCTAGCAACACATTTATAAATTTGTTTTCCAGATGCAAGAGCTTCAAAGTCAAAGCCGGACAGAAATAAATTCTACTTTTAAAACTAGACGTACAGATCCTCAAAACAATGACAGTATTTTAAATTTAATCCAACTGTGTGTCGTTTAAAAGATGGTCATGACCAGCGACGGTCAAACTCTGTCCATCACCGTCAGAGCTCGGATCGTTCACGTTTAAATAAAAACGAGACGAAACATGACAATAAATCAAGAGTGTATTTCTCAGAAGGGAAGGAATAACGTGCGACAACATTTATTATATGCTTATCGAAAACTCGTCCTGAAAACAAGACCTTCTGATTGGTCAGAAGGTGTTGATTACTTTCCTATAACAGCAGCTCTGACAGTAGTGCAGCTCCACATCGCAGGGTTATATTAACGCACTTGTTCTAACGTAGTATTTTTACAGTAACATACGGATTGATGAGGGTTTTTTTTATTATGAGGACATTTATGTCCGGGGATCAGGTCATCGAGGCCCCTGCCTTCGAGTGCCGCCTAATTCACACTGCACCGGCCCCCTACGGCTTCCTCTGTGGGTGGAGAGCCCATGTCACCGCTTCGGGCTGAGCCCGGCCGGGCCCCGTGGGCAAAGGCCCGGCCACCAAGCGCTCGCATACGAGCCCCAACCCCAGGCCTGGCTCCAGGGTGGGGCCCCGGCTGCGCCATACTGGGCGACGTCAAGGACCGGACTGTTGGACCCAATAACTACCTTCACATTGGGGATTTGGTACTTGGTAATGAGAAAGTGTGGATTACAGCCTGAAGCAAAGATTCTGAGGTGGATAACCCATGACAGGAGATTCAAGCCAGGAATTAGTGATTGGGGCTTTGAGAGATGGGCACATAGGGTATTACAGCAATATGTACACTAGTTGAGAGGGGGGAAATGCAGACTTTTCAGACATTAAGGGAAAAATTTTATTTGGAGGCAAACAAACTTTTTTGCCATTTTCAGGTGAGGGATTATTATTTAAAGGAAATAAAGTTAGAAGAACCCAAAGAACAGAATATGATTATTAAAATAATGATGAATTGCATACAAAGGGAGAAAATGCCGAGTAATCTCAGCTCTATACTAAGCTATAGGTGCCAGTGGGGGTAATTCAACTGTCTAGATTAAAGAAAAATGGGAAAAAGAGCTTGGAATAAGAAATAACAGATGACGACTGGCATAAAGTGTGCAAGGTTCAACACTCAGCCACTAGCTCTAGGGTATGGCGAGAATTTGGGTGGAAGAACATTATAAGGTTTTTCATAACACCAAAGATTAAGGGGAGATACACACCAGATCAGAAATCATGTTGGAGGTTGTGTGGTCAAGCAGAGGCAGACCATACACATGTGTTTTGGAAATGTCAAAAGATGGAGGGATACTGGGAGGGAGTCTGGAGTGTGCTGAGGGAGATACTGGGATATGAGATACCAAAGACTTGTTTGGTATTATATCTGGGGAACATCCCACAAGAGGAGGTACAAGGAGAAGATAAATACCTGGTGAAAGTATTATTAGTGGCTAGCAGGAAGGCAATTACAAGGGCCTGGTATAAGGTAGACCCCCCAACTAGAGATCAGTGGCTGAGCATTGTGGAGGAGATTTATGATATGGAGAGGTTCACACATACCTTGAGAATGAGGGAGGATCAGTTTGAAGGGAAATGGGAGAAATGGAATTATTACAGAAAGGGTAAGGAGGATACCACTAGAAATTATAGTAATGACAAGTGAACAAGACAAAATTGTTGCATTGTGACCGAATGGGAGGACCTATAAGCTGTTAATGGAAGTTTTTTTTTCTTTCTATTTGTTTGCTTTTTGTGTATTATTGTATTTAAATGAAAAAATCTAAATAAAATTTAAAGTATAAAAAAAGAAAACTGTCAGTTGTAATGCATTATACAATGTATAATGTAGCATTTTCATGCACTTTTAGATGGTCTTTCAATTTTTTGTATCGCACTTTTAACAGTAGATATCATCACAAAGCAGCTTTACAAAATCATTTCTGTAATTATTCAATCATTTCTGTAATTAGTCAAGTGCTAGTCTCTCTCTAATATGTTACCTTTAGGGGAAAGTATTTTTAAATATGCTACATGTGCTTTCAGTTTGCTCACTGTCCTTTCTGGAGTGAAAAATATGTGTTTTTAATACCATTGGGCTGTTTTGTTCATGAGAATTGACAGTCAAATTTCCAAAATAAAAGTCAAGTCAAGTTTATTTGTATAGCGCTTTTAACAATAAACATTGTCACAAAGCAGCGAAAATAAAACCTGGTTCTATTTTAGGACTAGTTGGTATAATCCCTCGCAGAGTGCATCGACTTGAGCTAATGCTGGTGGGGACGGGCGTGCAAACTGAGGGTCTCCAGGTGGGTGCTCTAATGGTATTTGGGTGGAGTGTGGAGGAATAAAGCTTCATTGGGGTCATCAGGTGGGCAGCCTCCTTCTTAGGTGTTTCGATGATAGGCCCACAACACCTCCAGTGGGCTCATCAGTGACATCTGGCATCCCAGGTGTGCCCCCTCTGCTTTAACTCTGACTATTCACCCTAATGGAGTGGCTGTTATTTGGGGGCCCAGGTGATGTCTCTCCTCTTAATCCAGAGCCACTGACTGGCCTGTTCAGCAGCATTGGAAAAGGCTTTGATGGCTTACCGTTGGGCTTGACCTCTGACTTGCATGTCCTTAAGCAGCTTGGTAGATGACTTACCAACAAAACCTCTGCAGCCAACCTCAACTGGGCAGACCCTAGCCCTCCAGCCACGTTGCTCAGCATCAGCTGCAAGCTTGGCATACTTCAAGCTTTTGCTCTCATATGCCTCCTCCACAGCATCCTCCCAGGGCATGGTCAGCTCTGTTATGTAAATGGAGCGAAGTGAGGAGGACCAAAGCACAAGGTCTGGTCTGAGATTTGTTGTGGCGATCTCAGCTAGAAAGCAGAGCTGCTGGTTCAAGTCCACCGATAGCCGATAGCTAAAGTCTTGCATCCCACCTAGCTGGCTAATGTGTGGCTTAGCCACGCTCTGAGATCGCAGCTCGGTCTTCTGGGAAGATTTCTCAGTGAAATGAGGGCCTTTCCCATACAGACCTGTGCTGGCAATGCACTTGGGGAGACCAAGCCATTTTTTTTTCACAAATGAACTAACCAGCACCTCCAGTTTTTCAACCTTGGAGAGTGGGATCTTGTAGATGGTCAAGGGCCACATTAGCTGGGGGAGGAGACCAAACTGAAAGCACCAGAGCTTCAACCTGCCCAGTAGGAAGGACCTGTCAATGCTCTCCGGGGCACTGATGGTGTCCTGCCTAATCTGGTCTGCTTGGTCTATATCTTTTAAGAGTTGCATCCTACCAGCATCCAAAACTCTTAACAGACTTCTCTGCCACTGTTGGTATGGGCTCCTTGCTAATGTAAAAGCATTGTTCGAACAGCTTCCCTTTGACGACTGATATGCTCCTGGACTTGCTTGGATTCATTTTCATTCTAGCCCACTCAGTGTTCTCTTGGAGCTTCCTCAGTAGTTGCCTAGTGCAGGGCTTGGTTGTTGTAAGTATGGTCATATAATCCATGTATGCCCTGATAAGAGGGCGTCAGAGACCAGGTTTGAGCTGCTCTCCTCCTACCACCCACTGAATGGCCCAGATGATAACCTCCATGGCTATGGTGAAAGCTAGTAGGGAGATGGTGCATCCTGCCAATGATGCCGATTTCCAGACACTGTCATGCTGTAGTAAATTCATAAGTTGTAAGGCAAAGCTGTATGTCCTGGAAACAGGATTTGACTAGGGCTGTGATAGGCTCTGGGACACTGAAGTAACTGAAAGCAGACCAAAGGAGATTGTGAGGGACTGAGCCAAAGGCACTGGCGAGGTCCAGGAACACAACATGGAGGTCTCTTCCATCCTTTTAGGCAGCTTGTATTTGATGCCAGATCATGTTTGCATGCTCCAAACACCCAGAGAAGCTTGGGATCCCCACCTTCTGAACAGATGTGTCGATGTAGTGGTTCTTCTCTAGGTAGGCTGTCAGCCTGTGAGCCAAAATGCTGAAGAAAACTTTCCCTTCAATGTCCAAAAGACTGATGTGACGAAACTGGTTGATATCAGCAGAGTCCTTTACCTTTGCAATTAGGACACCCCCTGCCCTCCTCCAGGCTGTTGGTATTGCTTGTTTCTGCCACACCACCCTCATCAGTCCCCACAGGAACCGTAAAACATCTGGGGCATGCTTGTAAAGCCTGAATGGGACTCCGTTGGGTCCAGGGGAGGATGCAGCTCTTGACCGACATACAGTTGTTACCACTTCACTCCACTTGGGTGGGCTGACGTCTAGCTGACGTTCAGGGGAAGGTATTGGTGGCATGTCAGGTGGGAGGATGATCTGTTACAGTATATAAGTCAGGCCCATTAATACGTGGACTTTGACAGAGTTATTATTTTAGCTGTCGACTACCAAATATTGGCATTAACGTCCATCCCATCCATTATCTACATATACCGGTTATCTGTCAGGGTTAAGGGGGAAAGCTGGAGCCAATCTACAGCTGACTTTGGGTGAGAGGCAAGTTACACCCTGGGTAGGTCACTAATCTATCATAGGGCTAACACAGACATGAACAACTATTAACACACACATTCACACCTATGGGCAATTCAGAGTTGCCAGTTAACCTAATCTGCAGGTTTCTGGACTGTGAGTGGAAACCAGAGTGCTTAGTGGAAGCCCATGCAGGCATGGGGAGAACATTCAAACTCCACACAGAAAGGCCCCAGTCAGCCATGAGGGTTGAATCCAGAACCTTCCCAGATGTTCCATTGACAGGTGGGTATTATTCATGTCTTCATTTCACTTACAAGTACATAAAAGGTCCATAGTTGATTTCAAGTGTGGTATTTGTACCTGTACCTAGCATCTCAATCTGATGCTGTTAACTCTCAATAAGAACTTATGGTGGCAGGGCACCATCGAGTCTCAGTTGAACCGTTAGGTAAAGGGAATTCTTGTGTGTACAGCCAGTCTATTAATGTGTACTTTGTCCTTTCAGGGGACTACCATGATTCAGATAGACAGACAGTGACAGAGCCTGCATTTCACACACATGTAGCGTGAGCTTCAAATTTGAAGTTGAACTTTAATGCAGCGAACATTTGATAGACAACAAATACAGTTGATCCATGTAACAACTTCCTGTGCTGGGATACAGAGGAACTGGGAGGCAGGCTTCAGAACAGGTGCATTTATTTTCACTTTTCAGTGACTACTGAGCATATGAATCTACCCCATGGGATCATCACCCTATTGTGGTGGGGTGGTTTGTGTGTCGCAGTGACCCCAAGATCTATGCTGGAGGGAGTTATGTACTCCCGGTAGGGTCATCCAAGCCGGACAGGTCAAAGGGTAGGGGCCCAACGAAGAGTGATTCACTAGTCCTCCAGGTTGGGCTGAGGGCTGATAACCCATTCCTGTAAAAGCACCTTATTACAGAAACCAGAAACAGAGCAAATTTGTTATTTAAAGGGGATGCCATGACACCACCTCATGAGAGAGTTTTGATGACGTCTGGGAGCCAAAGCCAGGAGGATGCCCCCAGGCCGATAAGGCCATTGGTGCACCCAAGGAATACATTAAAGATTGGTAATTGGAACGTGCGAACACTGTACAGAAATGGTAACATCACCCAGGCAGCAAGACAGATGAGCAGAAAAGGAATAGATATCATGGGCATCAGTGAGACGCATTGGACAGGGCAAGGGAAAGTGCAATTGACAGATGGAATAACCTTTATTTAAGCTGGAAGAGATGATAACAACCATAGAGAAGGAGTAGGCATACTGATGTCAAAAAAGGCAGCAGGTGCCCTAATGGAATGGATCCCAATAAGTGAGATACTATTCCAAACACATAACATGTGATTCCTAACAATCATATACATTTACACACTCATGGAACATGCAGAGGAACAAGTAAATGATTAATTTTATATGAGGCTACAAGATAAAAGGAATATGCATGATATGTTAATTGTCACTGGAGACATGAATGCCAAGGTTGGAGATCAAAATTGGGATTATGAAAGAGTTATGGGTAAGTATGGGCTAGGAGACAAGAATGATAACGGAGAAAGACTTTGTGAGATGGATGACACAAACAAGCTCATAATAACAGGAACATTATTCCCACATAAGGCTATTCACAAAGTAACGTGGGGCTCTCCATATGGAAAGACATCAAATCAGATTGATCATGTGCTAATTGGTAAACTGTTTCAGAATTCAGTAAAGGACACAAGAGTTTACAGATCTGCAGACACTGGAAGTGACCACCATCTTGTATGCACAAAAGTCAGGTTGAGTCTGAGGAAGCCACCAAATGAAAGGAAAAACAATAGAGTTAAGTTTGATACATCTAAGTTGAAAAAAGGAGGAAGTGTTGATGTTTAACATCACATTTGAAATAGGTACCAAGCACTAGAAGAGGAAGGAGGAGGGCAATCAGTGGGAGAAGATGAAGTGGAATGAGACTTTCGGGTAATCAGAAGAGCATGCACAGAAGCAGCAGAAACAGTTCTGGGTAGACCTCGAACAAGAAACCATTAATCAGTGAAGAGTCATGGAGCCTCATAGACCAACAAGAGGGCATTAATAAGAAGATGCCGAGTACTCAATCAGAAAGGATCAAGGGTCAGCTTAGAGCAGAATATACAAAGAAGAACAGGGAAGTAAAAAGATAAGAGCAGATAGGAGGAAATGGATGGAGAACATTGCAGGTGAGGCAGAAAATGCTGCAAGAAGTCACCATATGAAAACACACTTTATGGATTAACAAAAATACTGTGCAATGAAAAACCCAGACAGAGCATAACGGTGTTGGACAAGGATGGAAACTTTCTCAGTGGAAAAAGCAAAGTACAGGCCAGATGGACAGAGCACTTTAGAGAGGTGTTGAATAGAGAACAACCAATGAATCCAATAGCCAGCAAGGAAGAGATAGAATTGGATGGAGTAATCAAAGAAATAGATATCAATGAACCAACTATAAGTGAGATAAAGGAGCCAATTAAGAAACTAAAGGCTGGAAAAGCACCGGGAATTGACATCACCACCGCTGAGATGCTAAAGGCTAACACAGAGTTGTCAACAAATAATACACAAGCTACTGTCAAAGATATGGAAATGTGAGACCATTCCAGAAGCCTGGACTGATTGTAAAGTTGGCAAAAAAAGGGAAATTTAAGAGATTCTAAGAATTATAGAGGCATTACATTATTGTCTATTGCGAAGATTTTGGGGAGAATTGTGATTGACAGAGTAAGAAATAGAGTGGATAAAACACTGAGAAAGGAGTTCCAGTTGAGCATGTGAGAGAGCAAGACACAGGTGGAGAGAGCTCCAGGGTGTTGCTAACAGTTTTTCATATTTCACAGTAGTTTCACATAGTTACACCCCTGTATTATCTTTCAAGTTTTAGAGCATTTTTTTTTTTTTACTGAAATGGCATCAGAGAAATCGCGTCGCTACAAGATTACTACCACAGCTACGCCTGCTACTAAGAACTCTGACCATGCTAGCGCTTCATCTGCTAGTACTCATGGCACCTCCCCTGTTAAACTACCTGTGGATTTGGACAATCTTCGTTCTGCTTTAATGTCTGATCTAACATTGGTCATTACTGATCAACTTAAACATGCGATAGACACTGTTCTGGCACCAATTCCTGCTGCAATTGAGGGATTTACAGCGAAGATTGATTCTCAAGACCGCTGTATTGTTGATTTGGAGCAACACTTCTCCTCTTACAGTGACCGAGTTGTGCCGCTAGAAAGAGCGGTTGAAGATCTTGCCACAGCTAACAAGCAGCTAATTGATAAAATGGAAGACCTAGAATCCCGCTCCCGCCGCTGTAATCATCGTGTCATTGGCATACCTGAGGGGGCAGAAGGAGCTGATCCAGTGGCATATGTGTCCAATTTTTTTTTCCAACATTCTGGGAACAGATGTATTCCAATCACCACCACTTCTGGACAGAGCTCATCGCATTGGCCCTAAACCATTGAACCCCAATGCCAAGGTGCTAAAGTCTTCATTATTTGGTTCCACTATTATCAGGACAAGGAGCGAGCCTGGCACTGGGGGATTGCCAACAAGAAGCAGCTTATTCACGATGGTCGTAAGGTCTACATTTTCCTGGATTTCAACGCTAGTGTCACTAAAAAGAGGGCTGCTTTCTCCAACGTGAGACGATGTCTGAAGGAGAAAGAAATGCAGTTTTCCCTGCGTTTTCCTGCCCAACTTCGTATCGACCATGGCAATGAGAAACTCCACTTCAATTCGCCGGTGGATGCGCAGAGCTGGTTTGACAGTAACTTTCCTTCAGTGTGAAGTAAGGTCCATTGGACTTTCTATATGTGACAGTATTTTGGACCTTTTGCAGTTTGTATGGTGGTTTGCCTAGCTTACTGGTGGTAGGCTAGGTTAACCTAGCTCTGTTAGCTACAATGACCATTTTCAATGAGAATTCTCAAGGTGATTTGAGCTGTGGTCTAGCCCAGTCAATATGGTTCTGACTTGCATTTATCACAGGGGTGTTTTGATGATCTAGTTTAAATACTAAGTGTGAATTTTTCGCCGGGGTGCCCCTCTGTTCAGAAGAGGTGACTTTGGATGCATTGGAATCAGACAAGGAGCTTCCCCGTGATTTCTCTCCCATGGGGAGGGAGATTTAGGGACTGGGGGAGGGAGAGGGGGCCTGTGTGCGCATGTCACTGTTTTTTATTTTCTCATGTGTTGATGTGATTTTTGTTTACCTTAGTTTTTTGTTTATATGGTGGTTGTTCTGATATTACCCCTCCTAGCTGAGGTCCTTTTGTTTACTAGGTGTATGTGCTGTATTTCCAGTTTATTTCTTATACCCATCTTGCTGTTTTATTCACCTTGACTTAAGATATGGGTGATCATGCTAAAACTGATTCATCCCTGCGATTCTTGAGTTGGAATTTAAAAGGGATGAAGAGCTCTAGAGTGCAGACCTGCCAACCTTTACACATTTTGCATAGCAGATATGCATTTTGACATCAAACTACGCTGCTATGATTTACCACTTCAAAATACGCAAAAAGCCATTGATGGCTTTGAGTTCAAAAATAATAATTTCTATAGCGCCTTTCAAGGTACTCAAGGTCGCTTTACAACAAAATAACAGAGGGACAAGAATGAGTGTAAATGTGAGTATGAGTGTCTGTGTGTCTAAGCATGCGTATGAGTGTGTACTGGAGGGGAGGGAAGAGGCCTAGTTGGGTTGGAGACCAAAGGCACTAACATGCCTATACATGGCTAATTATAGCTCATGGTAGCATTGTAGTCGAGTCACTAAATCTTGAGTCCCCAGTGTTCAAGTTCGAGTCATTAAAGAAAATTTCGAGTCAAGTCTGAGGACAAGACTCCAACCGCACCATTTGATGGTGGCTGTTGCTGCCTTTCTGTGAAACTGTCTCTGCTACTGTGTTGGACTAATGTTACTGCTCCATTTTAGTTAATAGGCTACAGATAAAAAGCTTGTTCATCGCTCCGCAAGCTCTGCCCATGATCAACAGGGAAAATAACATGTTCATAGCTAGTTCATCACTCAGCAAGTAAGCCCTGCTCACTATCACAGAGCAATGAACATAGTGCATCCCTCACTTCTCTGGGTGGAGTCTTGCCAAATGACGATTGAAGTTCGAAGTCCCTGTCGTGTCCTTAATAGTTCTTCTACATGTGGAACACGCAGCAGAGGTGGTCTCTTCCCCCCCAAACTGCACGAGAAGTCTGTAGAAGCAAAGCAGACAATAGGGGCTTCTCTCCAGGCATTTTAGCACCATTAATGTTAGTTTGTTCCTGAAGATGATGTATGAACAGGTCAATGTGCATTCTCTTGCATGAAATTAGTATAAAAATTAATGTAGATATAAATAACTTGCGCCAAATTATGGCATGTTACAAAAAATAAATACATTTTAAAAATCAGCATCCTCATCTCCAGTTTACGAGTCTGAATACAGTTAATGCATGAGTCGGACTCCAAGTTCTAGTCATCAGTGCTCAAGTTCTTAAAACTGGGGCATGAGTCAGACTCGAGTTCGAGTCCTGGACTCCAAACACTAGAAGAAACCTTTATAGTATTGCTCAAGGACACCTCAGCCCAAGGCCACCCCACGTCAACCTAACTGCATGTCTTTGGATTGTGGGGGGAAACTGGAGCACCCGGGGAAAACCCACGCAGACACGGGGAGAACATGAAAACTCCACACAGAAAGGCCCTCGCTGGCCACTGGGTTCGAACCCAGAACCACCTTGCTGTGAGGTGACCATGCTAACCACTCCACCACCGTGCCGCCCACAAGCCTGGCTCATGCAAATTACAGCAAATGGTAGCTCAGTCATGATCCACAGCTCTAAAGTATTTTTCTTGACAATGGTTAAATCAATATACTTGTGAAAATTATACCGTTAAAATTTAGCTTTTTGCATATAAATTACTAAAGTTGTCCCTGCCACTTTGAGTTCACCAATCCATCACCACTATGAGGTAGGAAATGAAACCACTGTCTGTCTGGCCATATCAACAGCATAGACTGTGGCTCCAATTCTTTGCAAGATGGCAACATTCAATTTGAGTGAAAAATGCTTTAAAACTGCACAATGGGAGTAAATGGCGTCATGTTTGCACTCGGATACAGCCTTTGTTTAAATGGTTTTCTCAGCCATTTTGTTCTTAAAACATAGCTAGCTAATTATAGCACATAAGCAAAGTTACGAATAAAAACGGACATTAAAAAAATCGACATGCCGACCTAATGTCCATCCTCAATTTTACCGCTTGTAAACGATCCAGATGGCACTGTGGTGCAGTGGTTAGCACTGTCGCCTCACGGCGAGAAGGTTCTGGGTTCAAACCTCATGGCCGATGGGGGGGCCTTTCTGTGTGGAGTTTGCATTTTGTGTGACTGCATGGGTTTCCTCCAAAGACAAAGGTTCAGTTAACTGGCTACTCTAAATTGCCCATTGGTGTGAATGGCTGAGAGAAGAAAACCTCTTTCATAATCCCGTCGAAGGCAGCGGGAAACCACTACTGTAATACCGTTTTCACATTAGCGTTTTAATACGGTATTCGCTGCGCAGCGAAACTAGTTTCACACTGCTAAACTAACTAACTAAAGCGCATTCGCTCCCCAACTAATGCGCATTAACTAATCCACCTCAGGCTG
>JAPEKM010000002.1:27002541-27012768 GCA_027575975.1 Cathorops multiradiatus
GCGGGTAAAAATGGCACTTAGCAGAAAAACCCGCCCAATTTTTGGCCATAGAAATCAATAGAATTGGGCGGGATTTAATGCTTCCAGGCGGGTTTTGAGCATTTTTTGGGCTGGAAATCATCAGCCTCGTCTGGCAACCCTGCTAGCGGCAAGTTTGTGCAGCGCTAGGCAAACACTTAGTGCTCGTTCTCCTCCTGAGCTGATGCCGCCGGTGTTTCACGCATTTAGAACAAAGCGAGTCGATGTTGGAGTGGAATTAAAAGTTGAAGGTGAAGTAGGCTAATGTCAAAATTCTAAAATGTAAACGAGTACAAAGAAACAAGACTAGATGGCTAGCTAACTGTCCAATTGCTGGTCTTACGTTAGGCTTTAATCTGCAAAGCCAGAAAGAAATGTCCATCACTTACTACTTGTTTCCTAATTGGAAAAAGGGTTAGGCTAATGTTATTTTCTTCATAACTTCGTTCTTTAAAGATGGAGGAGGGAGGAAAAAAGAGACGCAAACGAAGGATAACAGATTATTTCCAAGGGTAAGCTTGATTTGGAAATGCTAACCGCAGAATAAGTAGGCCTGCATTTACCAGTGTGCAGTGGTGTCAACAAATTGTGAACCTGCTGCAACTCATCAGTAGCACCTGGCTTCAAGACACAGTTGGCTGTGATTCTTTTTTAAGCATAGTGGATGTGTTGTTTTATGATGTTTTGATAATGGATTTTACAATAAATATTTTAGTGTTTAAATAACTTTTAGTGTAGTGGCCATGTGATTGGAATTCTATATTTTCACTATGATTAGGGGAACGAAAGCAGCCAAGGACAGCAGCACCCCAGCCAAATTTGAGCAGCCTAGCCCAGCTCAGTCCAGCAGCAGTAGCACAGCCCAGTATCAGCAGCCCAGCCTAGCAGCAGTAGCACAGCCCAGTATCAGCAGCCCAGTCCTGCCCAGCTCAGCAGCAGCCCAGCCCAGCAGCAGCAGCAGCCCAGCCCTGCCCAGCCTAGCAGCAGTACCAGCCGCAGTAGCACAGCCCAGCCCTGCCCAGCCTAGCAGTACCAGCAGCAGCAGCACAGCCCACTGTCTGCAGCCCAGCCCTGCCCAGCTGAGCAGTACCAGCAGCAGTAGCACAGCCCAGCATCAGCAGCCCAGCCCTGCCCAGCTGAGCAGTAGCAGCACAGATGAACCAAGCAGCACAGCACAGGCCAGTAACAGTGAAGCCCAAAGTACCACCAACACCACAGCCCAAAACAGTAGCACTCACTTAGAACAGAATTTGCCAGATTGTTGGAGTATTGCTCAATATGAACATTTCAAAAAAGCTTACCCATTCATCTTTGTCACTGACAAGAAGTTAGGGTGTTCTGTGTGCAAAAGTGCGGCCTTACGTGGTGTTTATAGACAAGGATCTCAAAGGTGCACTTTTTCCATTGAATGGCAACATTGTAAAATTTCCCCATATGGAAGTACTAAAGCAAAACAAAAAAAATCAATAGTGTGAATAGCCAAGAAAATCAGTAGTGTGATACCTTTCGCTACGATGTTGCGCCGACACAAAATTTGAGAGTTCCCCCACCTGCCAAATCCCACTTTAACCACTGGGTGAGGGTGATGTTAACTCCCAGCCTCTCAAAGAAAGCAGACCATACTTGTGAGGTGAATTAGGGCCCTCGATTGGACACTATATCCTCTGGGATACCAAACATACAGAACACAAAATTAAAAAGGGTTTCAGCTGTCTGAAAGGTGGTGGGTAGGCTAATGAAGGGAATAAATCTAACTCCACGTGAGAACCTATCAACAATGGTCAGGATGACCATGTAATTCTGTGAGGGGGGCAGGTCAATGACAAAGTCTACTGCTGCATGTGACCATGGACAGGAAAGGACAGGCAAGGGCATGAGCTTGCAGGCAGGGAGAGTTTTGGGTGTTTTGCATTTAGAACAGATGGTGCAAGAGGAGACAAACCTATGGATATCTGATAGCATATTTTCCCACCAATATCTTCCAGACAATAACTGGTGCATACATGTCTCTCCCAGATGGCCAGACAACAGTGAGGAGTGGGTCCATGTAATCAGCTTATCCCTGCATTGAGTGGGTACATATTTACTTCCTATGGGGCAAGATTCAGGGGCAGGAGTGGCAGATAGTTCTCAGTCAATCTCTTTGTCTATTTCCCATCTAATGGGGGCAACCACAACTGATGGGGGTAGTACATTGCCTCCGGGGAGGATTCGGGACTGGGATATATGCAAGACAGGGCATCTGCTTTAGTATTACGGGATCCAGGGAAATAAGAGATGGGATAATCAAACTGGGAAAAGAAGAGAGACCACTGAGCCTGATGGGGGTTGAGCTGCTTAGCTGACCATAAATATTTTAGGTTTTTATGATCTGTTAACATGAGGAAGGGATGCATAACTTCCTCTAGCCAATGATGCCATTCTTCGAAAGCTAGTTTCATGGCCAGCAATTCTCTATCCCCAATACCATAATTACATTTGGCAGGGGTTAGTTTGTGGGAATGGAAGGTGAATGGATGTAGTTTGCATGGGTCACCTACGCACTGGGACAGCACCGCTCCAGTGCCTACCTCGGAGGCATCCATCTCCACCATGAAAGGCTGAGTGGGATCAGGATGCTTCAGAATGGGGGCAGAGGTGAAGGTTACCTTGAGGGATTCAAATGTCTCCTGTGCCCAGGGGGTTCCAGGAGAGTCTTTTGGTTGGTCCTTTCAATAAGGTGGTAAGGGGAGCTGCTACAGTAGACCACTGAAATTGCGAATGAAATGACGGTAGAAATTAGCAAACCCAAGAAATCATTGGAGCTGCTTTATGGATGTATGGATGGGCCAATTCCTTATGTCTTTCACTTTCTGATCGTCCATCATGACACCCTCCGGACTGATGACATAACCTAGGAAAGAAGTAGAAGGGAGATGAAACTCACATTTCTCTCCTTTAACATACAGCTGATTCTCAAGCAAATGCTTAAGGATGGAACAGATATGATGAATATGGGTTTCAAGATTAGGGGAGTAGATCAAAATATCTTCGATGTAGGCAATGATATATTTGCCAAGCATATCCCAGAGTACATCATTTACAAAAGCCTGGAAAATGGACAGGGCATTGCACAACCCGAAGGGCATTACCAAATACTCATAGTGCCCCCTATGGTAAGAAATGCTGTTTTCCATTCGTTACCTTCTGTTATACGGACTAGGTTGTATGTGCTTCTTAAGTCGAGCTTTGTAAATATTAATGCTACACAAAGTTGTTCAAGTGCTACAGGGACTAAGGGCAGTGGGTAGGAATAAGGTTTTGTGATTTGATTTAACCCACAATAGTCAGGGCCCCATCTTTCTTGTTGACAAAAAAGAATCCTGCAGCTGCGGGGGAAGTAGAGGGATGGATGAAACCCTGTTGTAAGGCCTTACAACAAATATATACTTCAAAATACTTCGAACAGGTCACTGTATTCGGGGGGCACAGAAACTATGACATTGTCATTGAGGCTTTCTATAGTCATAGACAACACCTGGGCTGTGGGAAGCATGAGACAATGATCATAACAGTAACTGGACCATGAGAGTATTTCTTTGTCAGACCAGGAGATGATGGGGTTATGTTTTCTGAGCCAGGGCAAACCTAAAATAATGGCATACTCACAAGTATTCAGTACAAAAAAAAACCCAAATCTCTTCAGAATGCAAAGCATTGGCAGTCATAGTAATGGGTTTCATGACCCGGCCAACAAGTCCTTCTCCCATGGGATCTCCAACGATGGCAATCAATCTCAGTAGCGCCTCCAGTGGCTCCACAAGAATCTGGAATTGCTCCACCAGCTCGGCATGGATAAAGTCCCCCTCAGCTCCAGAATCAATTAATGCTGAAAACACACATACAGACTGAGGGCAGTTAACTGTCACAGGCAGGAGGAAGGACTTGGAGACCAACCCCTTAGTGAGTGCACTCACCACATAAGCACGTGGACCAGGCTCCACGTGCTTTCCTGGGGTCGATGCCAAAATGCCGGATTTGACAGTCATGTAGACGGTGACCCTCAGCTCCGCAATAGAGACACAACTCCTCATGGAGACATCATTGCTTCTTCTCCGCAGACAAACGGAATGTGTCACACTGCGTGGGTTTGGGAGATTCAGGCTCTTTATGAGTCTGGGTCAGCGGTGGGCACGGGTGACGAGGAGTCAGTGCAGCAGCTGGAGCCATAAGGGATTTATGCAGACCTCTCCTGTGTTTCAGTTTGTCTAGGTGAATGGCTAGGAAAAAAACTTTCTCAAGTGAAAGGCCGTCATCCTTGCATGCCATTTCCACTAGGATGTCAGAGTTCAAACCATTGCGAAATATCACCAGTAACACAGGCTCATTCCAACCACTCCCAGCCGCAAGAGACACTGAGCGATTACCCTGACGTAAATAGGTGAGTAATTCCCCTTGAGAGCGGCCCTCATTGGCATGATTGAAAACTACTTTAAATTCTTTAATGAAATTGTCGTAAGTGTTGGGCTGGACCATGGACCAGACTGCGGTGGCCTAATTTAAGGCTTTGCACGTAAGGTGAGGAATCATAAAAGAAATACGAGCCTTATTCTAGCTCGGGGGAGGGGGGGTTTCACAAAAAATATAGAACATTGTCACAAAAAACCCTTACACTGATTAGGTGAGCCATCAAATTTATCCAGCTTGCTGACAACAAATCGACTGGAACCTGCCGTGGGGGGAGCAGCCTTGTTAGTGACCATAGGCACACCAGGGAAGCTGAGTTGTTGGAGTTGGGTAGTAATTTCTTTCATGCTTTCAACAATCTGCATTAATTGTTTTTGCTGCTCCCTCTGCTGCGGTATAAGATTCTGGATGGACTGAGTCACGGAGTCGAAATGCTGGTGATGTTGTTCAAGCATTTGTCCTTGGCTGCTAAGCACCACCTGTAGCTCCATTTGCTATCTGCATGTTGGCACAGTATTCTGTAATGTGGCTGTGACAAACCAGATGCTTGTGGATTAAAAATAAATTCAATGCTTTAATGAACACAGTGAGACAAGACAATGTACAAAAGCCAGGCCAGGTCAATACAGAGAAATCTAACACAGTAATGAGAGCTAGTCAAATCGTGGTCGGGAAACAGCCAATAGTTCAAGAACTGGGAATCAGAAAAGCACAGGCAAGATAAACACAAGGCCTAGGCAAATCGGAGTCGAAAAATGGGTGAAGTTCGAGAAACCAGGAAGCAGGATAGACGAGTGAACAAACACAAGAGCTGGGTGAAACAGGAAGAAACCGGAAGGCAAAAAGGGTCATACGCAGGAATGCAATCAGAAATAGAAATGCTCAGTAGGCTCACAAAAATGTGGAGGCAATACTGTGCAAAGGGTAAAACAAACAGAAGGGTATAAATTCAGATATAAACAAAGAGGTACAGGTACAGATAATTAGAACTCGGGGGAGCCACTCCAAGGAAGTGGCTCTGGGTTGGCAGATGGAGTGCACATGGTAGTGACAAGTGTGTAAGGGGGATTGTAGGAAGTGGAGTCCTGAGTGTTAGGTGAACCCAGGAGTGTGACAATGGTGTGTTATTATTATCCTTTGATGTGTTATGTATTTTCATGTTTTTGTTTTTTGTGACCTATTTATATTTTTATGTCTTTTTATATGATCCACTAAAGGAATAGAATTGTGTTGTATATTGTGCACTGACAATAAAAGGAAATTGGAAATTGAAAGTGATTTCTTTAGTCTAGTCCATTTATTTATTATTTAGATTTATAATAATAAATCAACAAAGTGGGGAAGTTTTTATCAGTGGGGTTTAAAAGTGAGTGTGGCCAAAACCCCTTCCTTTGTGTATGTAAACGAACCAAGAAACCAATAAATGACAGCACAGTATATGCAAATAAGGCAGGTAGTAAGCCAATCAGCATATTTGTGGAAGGAATCTTTCCAAGGCAGCGCCTTTTTTTTTTTTAACCTTTCTGGTCACTGCGACCTTGACCAGATAACCCTCAAAATGTTGGAGGTTCTATTTGAGACCAATGCCCATCTATCTTGAAAGTTTCATGAAGATTGATCCAGACATTTTTACATATTATTGTTAACAAAAAAAACCCCCAAAGAAACAAACAAAGAAACCCAACTGAAAACAATACCTTACCCCCTGGTGGACTCTATATCTGGCGAGGTAATGATGTCAGGGCAACTATCCGTGTCTACATGTACACAAATTGTTGTTGACCTGTTAAATAAACTTAGTCGAGGCAAATAGACCACCACTGTAGCTATTCATTAAACCACTCAAACTTTTGAGCTAGCCTGGCACACTAATCATCCAGAGCCTACACTGTAAATTCAACATAACCAGGCAACAGTTTTTGTGCATCAACATAATTTGATAGGTTACATTGTTGATACATTCTATATATACACCCACGGTCGATGACTGACTTACCATCTGTTTTCCTCTTGAAAAATCCAACAATAGTGGATTGTTTTGTTTTTGTTTGAAGTCATCTTCCAACCAGTTCTGAATGTTCTTCTTCTGTTGGCAGTTACCAAAATTTTGAACGTGCACTGTGCAGCGTTCAATTATGTCCCCCCCCCCTCCTACCTCCATCTTCGAATGCTGCAAGTCAAGTTACGATCTGTTTCAGTCAGTTGTTTCCTATTAATCTCTTACTTTCTTTGAAGGTAAAAATACCCAGGGCTAGGCTCAAAATACTCAGGCTATAGCCCTGAGTGATAGGGGCTAACAATGCCACTGGTGGAGTCTACCACAATGAATGTGGGCAAAACAGAATCTACCTTGGCATTATAACTATGGTCTTGACTTTGACTACATATCTACTCTTATCTGGTTCTTTTTGATCTCTCTTTCTTTTTGCTGTCTTCATCCTGCTCTATCTCTTCCCCTTCTCTCATTCTCTATCCACCTTTCCCAATCTTTGTGCTCTCCTGCAAAAGGTAAATGTAAAAACCAAACAGAATTTACTACCCAATAAATCACAAATTCACCATGTTAATTTATAACAATATTCTAACCAGATATTGGGCTGCTGCTGGCCATTGACATAAGCGGGAATGTAATTTTGACTTTCTCTCACCTGGATCTGGCTGTTTTTCTAAACAAACAAACAAAAAATACCATATATCCATCTATGAACAAAAGACATTTCCAATAAGTCAGGGCTTCTTTCAGTACTTCAAGTCATTGTCCATAAATGCATACAGTGTCTTGCAAAAATATCCATACCCCTTTGTTTTTATCCTGTTTTGTCACATTGAAAGCTGGAATTAAAATGGATTTTTGGAGGGTTAGCACCATTTGATTTACACAACATACCTACAACTTTAAAGGTGCACATTATTGTTTTATTGAGACACAAACCATAATTAAGATGAAGAAACAAATCTGGAGTGTGCATAGGTATTCACCCCCTTTCGTATGAAACCCCTGAATAAGAGCTGCTCCAACTGATTCATTTCATAAGTCACATAATTAGTTGATTAAGATCCACCTGTGTTCAATCAAAGTGTCACATGATGTCTATATAAAAATCACCCTGTTCTGGAAGGACTCTGACTCTGCAACACAACTAAGCAAGCAACATGAAAACCAACAAGCACTCCAAACAGGTCAGAGACAAAAGTAGTGGAGAAGTATAGATCAGGGTTGGGTTACAGAAAATATCCCAAACTTTGAATCTCCCAGGGAGCGCCATTAAACCCATTATAGCAAAATGGAAAGAGTGTAGCACCACTACAAACCTGACAAGAGAAGGCCACCCACCAAAACTCACAGACCGGGCAAGGAGTGCATTAATCAGAGACGCAACAAAGACACCAACGATAACACTGAAGGAGCTGCAAAGATCCATAGCAGAGATGGGAGTATCTGTTCACAGGACCACTAAAGCAGGACACTCCACAGAGCAGGGCTTTATGGAAGAGTGGCCAGAAAGAGAGTGTCATTGCTGAAGAAAACGCATTTGGAGTTTGCCCAACAGCATGTGGCAGACTCCCCAAACACATGGAAGACAATTCTCTAGTCAAATGAGACGTAAATTGATCTTTCTTGGCCTTCATGGGAAACACCATGTGTGACACAAACCCAACACCCTGAAAACACCATTCCTACAGTGAAGTATGGTGGTGGCAGCATCATGCTGTGGGGATGTTTTTCATTTGCAGGGACAGGAAAGCTGGTTGACATTAAATACAGGGCAATTCTGGAGGAAAACCTGTTCGAGTCAGCCAGAGGTTTGAGACTGGGACAAAGATTCACGTTCCAGCAGGACAATGACCCTAAACATGCTGCTAAAGCTACACTGGAGTGGTTTAAAAAGGGAAACATTTAAATGTCTTGGAATGGCCTAGTCAAAGCCCAGACCTCAATCCAACTGAGAATCTGTGTTAATTGAAAAGCATTCCAGGTGACTACCTCATGAAGCTGGTTAAAGTGCCCATCACAGGTAAATTCAGGAGCAAGATCAATGTAATCTCATTTTATATTAAACTTTGGTCAAATACCTGTCACATTTTGTGCAAATTTTTTTTACCTTGCGCAATACCAGAAAAATTCAGTTGAAATCAAGCCATTTTAGGCAAATTGGTCTGCCTCTGAAAAAACTTGGCATTTGGATTTCCCAGCAAACATTGATTTTCATGACGTCGCGTGCGGGACGCCTCCTTCTGAATCCTACGTCAGTGGTGGTTTATGAAAAAAATGACCTGGTGGTTTTCTGCAAATTTCTTCAACATTACCACGCAATTATTAAAATGGTTAACAGATGTATCGTAGGAGGGTGTAGCAACACCTATCTTGATGGGATTAGTACTCATTGTTTTCCAAAAGACCAGACAATGAGAGAGAAATTGGAGCGCTTTGTGCAAGGCACCCGGAAGCCGAGGACCAAAGCAGAGCCGAGAAAAAGACCAAGAAAATCAGCAATTCACAAGTTGACTCTTGCCAGGGTAAGAAATAATTGACATCTCGTTATATTCTTCATCCAAAGGTGAAGTAACATTGCACTCAGGTGACAATTCCATATTTCAATGCAAAATCGTTAGTTGCTAAACTTGGTCTCCACAGGCTGTTCACTGAAACCGTGCAAAGCTCGCGCAGCCTGCGGGCGCTTCCGCACGTGACGTCACGAATCTGGCTCCAGACTCCCTTGGGATTTTTCCGGACACATTTTGTTGTTTTCTGCTGTAGACAGATAGCCTTGTGCAAAATTACCCTTCTGGATGAATGTATAAAGGGATATACTTTCATATAAAAAACAAAAACACGAAATTGGTCCAGGATATGCATTTTAAGGTGATGATGCATGGGGAAACCTTTTGGGCAGTGTTGCCAGGCAATGGGCAACCAGGTGAGACACAGGACGACTGATTAGGGCATCAGACAATTTGCAAAAACCAATCAGACAAGCAAATCTACTGCTAGGGAGACGGACACGGCAAAGACAGGCACTGAAACATTTGCACTTGTCACGTTTGTCTTGGTTTCAGTCTTTATTTCACTCAAGTTATCACTTCTGGAACAAAACTGAATAGATACTCTTGTCAAAAGATAATTTGCCATTATTTTAACATTTACAAGTCAAAATAACCGCATGATTCTGTGAATAATAAACACTTTAAATCTCTTTAAAATGCTACTAGCTTCAATCACATATGCGATAACTAATAACTGAAACATACATCGCAAAAACAGTTGTTTAATTCTCATCTCAGCAAAAAAAGGACATGGACCAGGAGACGGTTGCTAAGGAGGAAAAGTGGGTGATGGAGCTCCTGAAAAACTTTCTTTCTTAGATCCTGAAGTTTGTACTGTTTCGCCCTCAGGTTCCACAAGTACTCTGTATGGGAATTGGATCAGATGATAAGTTAGATAATCTCTATGACAACTCTCAGAAAAATCATGAGCTTCCCGTCACTTTTGACTTGATGCAAGAGAGCTAAAATTATCCCTATGTAGCTACCGATAACTTTCAGCTGTCGCCTTGTGCACAATCAAGTGTTCTAAATAAAAAGAAAATGTAGTATGTTTGCTAAAAATATTTCCTTCATTTAATGGGTATTCAAGGGTTGTGTGGACTTCCTCAGGTCTGATATTAAGTGTCTCCGAAAACCGTTTGAGAATATCTTATCCGTAACCGAATCTAATGAAAATGAATGTCCTATGCGTGAGGCAAAATTCGGTGAGATTTTCGT
>JAPEKM010000002.1:27600770-27612258 GCA_027575975.1 Cathorops multiradiatus
ACGCAACCACGGAAGACCAAGGCATGACCAACCCTCAGTCAACCGTCGACTGCGTACGACCTGCGGCGACCAAGTCATGCTCTGAGATCATAGCTTGGTCTTCCAGGAAGATGTCTCGGTGAAATGGGCCCTTTTTATGCCTTTTTATATTTTCTTTTGTATATGTTAGATATTCTTTTTAGTCTCTTCTTCTTAAGCTTAGCCTCTTCTGCTGGTGTTGCCATAGGTTGTGTATCCAATTCATGCATCTTGCAAAGATACTCCCTGTCAGAGTTCATTTATGCTGCATGTTGAATTTAGGCCAACATACCTGGTTGCTGGGCCTCCTGGTGCGCTGGACACCATGGAACTCTTTTCTTCTCTTGGCCAGTGCTTCAGGAGAACCAAGTTACCGTTTTCTATTTCTTGTAGCGCTTCGTTACTCTGGAGTAACAGTCCAGGGAGGTAATTATCATGTTTTGTGAATGAGGTCTAGTAGGGGACACCTGAAGGTACCCATCCCCTTTTGACCTTAAAAGAGCCTCCATTAAGGACCTGTATGACACTCTAATCCATCCCATGAACTGCTGAATGTTATTAGGGATTAACTCCTCCCAAGGTTGTCCAGTTAGCTTCAGGGCCATAAACCTTGAGGTTTTATTTTCAACCCCCCGTTTCAGGATTCTGGTGCACAGTGGTCCACCACTAGTACTCAATTCCCAGATCCCATTGATCCAGCCCAGCTGAGTGGTACTTAATTGTTTATTCATAAGGGGTTGACATGCTAGGCCCAGTCTCATCACTGACTTCTCGCCTGTTCCTTTCAGGGAATAGGTTGTCCAAATGCAAATTAAGCTTGTGTTCTCTGGCTGGGGTCATGCCCTTTCTCCTTCTTCCTTGAGTAAAGATTTAACAAATTATATTGGTCTTATGCCTTTTATAGTACTTGCTATGTCTTTGGCACTCACCACTCTGAGAATGTTTTTGGCCATTAAATGAGTGCACCTCATGCATTTAACCCAATGTTCCCATCTCAGCCACAGGTACAAGGAGTCCCTAGCAGGGTACTCCTTTGTATGCATCCTGGGCACTTCAGGCAGTCCCATCAGAAGTCATGGAAAATTCCTTGATGAGAACTCTGTGGCATTTTAGCCTACATTTCCCACATACAACCATGGACCCCACTTTGCAGGGGGAGTCTACATCCATCCAATCCCAGTGGTTTGTAATAAGTGGGAGACATGGCTTAATGTTTATAATGACTCTTGTAGGGCCGTCCCTAAGGATGTCACTGCATACTATGCTGCAAATACCCTTGTCTGCTTTTTGGACTGTTCTTCCTCCAGACCAATCCTCATCATCTCCTGTCCATAACTGGCCTTGTCCTCTTTGGGTCTCAGCTTTCAGAGCAAGGCATTTGGGCCTTCAGTCACTATGACTGTGCCTTTTTGGTTGATGATCAGCCTCTCTATTTGTTTTTGCTTCATGTTAAATTCCTATTTGACCAGACACCATTGTACTCTAAAAGGACTAAGTTGGTTCCTAAGACCTTCTTTACTCTATCCTTTGAAGGTTTATGTTTGAGCCTTCCCTTTTTTTGCTCTTTAATGATATAGATTGCATCTCCAACCTTCAGGGGATTCATTATTGCTCTTATTTCTTTCCTCTTAATAGTCTGGTTAGATCTAGGGTTGAGATAATGGAGACACTCATCAGTTAATTGGTCCCATTCACCCATTTTCTTAATTTTTTCTCAATGAATTTTTAACATTTCTCATTGCTCTTTCAGCTATTCCGTCAGAAACTAGTTCGTATTTTAGAACTTTGATTAACTCAACCTCTACTTCATTTAAGAAGTCCTCTACTTATTTTCCTCTGATAACAAAAACAGTATCTGCTCTTACTCTCTATGGTCTTTTCCACATCCTGAACAGTTCTTTGAGGCATTTAATGGTAAATGCTTCTATCTGGGCCATATTATTCCTCCTGTGTAGCCATCTGTAGCTCATAGGAGACGACGAGAAAGGTGGCTCTTGAACCTATCACTGCAATCAAAGAGAGCCGAGTCGATGAATGCTTGAGTTTGCAGTAATCACTTTATGAAAGATAAAATTCCTCTGATTTGTTTAGTTTGGATTTGCAAGTCACTTTTCTCACCATTTTCTGTTATTTTGTGATGTTTTGATGTTCAGGAGATGCATAAGTCCTCTGATGTATTTTTGTTTACTGTTTGATCGTGGTCACTATACTGTAAATGAACGTGTATGTTAACTTTATTTATGAGGATGTCCTAGCAGTCTTTATTAGGATGATGATAATGTAGATTGTGCTTCTACACTGAACTAGATAGATAAGATAATTGAGACAATCCATATAAACACAAAAGCAGAGCTCACGAGTTAACAGCATGGAACTTCTTATCCGGCCATTCAGTTACAGTGAGCCGTGATAACTTCTCCATCCTGTTTCACCAGTACCCAGGTCTTTAAAGGTGTTTCTGTCAATCTTTGTGAATGATTTACTCAGAAGAGAAGAGGAACGAGGATTTAGAATTGAGTGGCTGTGGTTTGTTTGCACCTGGTACTAAAACTTGTAGCATCCTAGCAAATATCACAAAGATGAGTACAAAAAGCCCAAAAATTCTTACTTCCCTGGGTATAAACGAGACAGGATTTATCTTGTAGTGTCTTCATCTCCAGATCTTTAACCCAGCCACATATAAAATTTGGATACCTCCATGCTCTTCCAGGTTTTCATCTGCTTGTCCATGTACTGTACAATGATGTTTGCAGCACCAGGTAGTTTGAGATGTTTGGGAACTCAACGGATGGATAAGTTTTCAACTCCTAGGAAAAATCCTTCTTTGTGAATGTGAAAGATCTATCCCATCACAAAGAGCAACTTTCTGAAGGTATCTTGATTGTGCACTGGTCTCTAAACTGTGAAAATAGTCAGAGGTTTCACCAGCTCTTTGCATAATTGCAGTCAAATTGGTTTGCCTGACCACCACTTCATTCACTGGAAATAAACTCATAGGCAAAAGTCATGTGACTGAATACAACCTATTTCTGCAAAACATCTTCTGAGGTAGCTTTAATTACTCTGTTTTGTTTGAGCAACTGGTCTATTTTGAGATTTCCTGTAGCTGCTTCCATGCTGTGTTTGATATGACTAACTTGGTGAAAGTTATTAACTTGTTTCTTTCCTCAGTTTGTCTATCTGTTGCCAAATGGTTTGCTGTTTTAAAGGCTTTTTCTTAGCATTTACTAATCCATTGTCCCCAAACATCCAATTCTTCTGTCATAGCATTGTAGCAATATTCTCTGTCTGTTACCCAATTTATTTCCTCTAATTTCCTTTCTCTATCCAATTGCAATGCTCTACTTAGACCTTTTACCATAGGATGTTGAGCTGCATCTTCTGCTGGCCCTTTATCAGTCCAGACTGTTTTTACTTTTGACTATGAATCCCCATTGGGAGCTTTTGTCTTGTTTCACTGCCATTTTGGAAATAGTTAAGTTTGATCTCATGCTTTTTGGTAAGATCGTTCATCTTTCTTCCCTCTTATTTTTAAGTAGTTACAAATTTAAGCCACTCGTTCTCTAAAATGGATGAGTATTGCTTGTGTCTGTATTGATAGGCCATTTAAAAAAATCTATTTTCCTAGATTCCTTTTTCCATTTAGGTAAAGACAATGGTGTACAGTATATTGACTATTACCTCTTGGCTTCTTGCCAAGGATTTTAGTTCAATCATTTTTTTTAGTTAAAACACAAGTCTTTCTGTGCTAAGAAAAATGTATTTCTTTTCAGGAGGAGTCCAAGTGTTAGACCAGATATGGACTGGTATTTTTCATTTTCACCATAGCCTGCCACTGTTGACCCTTCCTCATCCAGCATCACTTATGAGCAAGAAAATAAGAAACACAAATATTTTGCTTCAAAATACATCTCTTGTACCAGGGAGATCAAGGTTGCAAAAAGGAAGTACATAGTTTGTACCAAGGAACTCAAGACTCCCACAATACCCTAATGCAGTGCACTAAAGGGGGTCTTTTAGGGTTGATCTGGAAATTTTCTCAATCAGTTGATCCACAGCCCACACCAGTAAGAACTTTTTGTTCATGTTCTCAAACTGACGGACTTCAGGATTCTCTTTCACATCCGTGTGACCTTGTTTCTCCTCTTTCTGGCATTGCCTGCTCTGGTGTGGAAGCTCCTTTTTTGGTGCTTCTTCTGAGTGCTGCACTGGTACTTGATCCTGGGATGTATTGTGACTGAAGACACAATTTCTCTTCCACTGGTGCAAAATATAATTAAATGATTCAAGGACTCTGAAGTAATTTTGGTGTGTAAAAGGCAAGGATGCAAGCCTAAGCTGAATACCTGTGAGCTCTAATCCCTTCAGACAGCACGGCATCAAGAGCCATTCATCTATAGCAGCAGCCCCCAGCCTTTTTTGCACCTCGGACTGGTTTCACGCAAGACAATATTTCCACGGATTGGGGGGGATAACACATAACATGTAATTACAGCAGCTGTGGTATTGGTTGGCAAAAATAATGCACATAACATATCCTCATGCACATCTTCCTGAAAAATATATCACACAGTGACTAGCATTATTGCCATGTCAACATCGGTAGATGGTCAGCCTGGATTGCTTACCATGGTGACTCATTAAAGCCTCACTCACAACCTGCCCTGTGTTTTGGACACACATGGGTCGCACGGTTTGGTAGCTTGCAATCATGCCGCAGGGTCGCAGAGAACCCGGGGGAAAGTTTGGGGGAGGAGTACGGGTAAAGTACTTGTCAAGTACAGGTTGCATGCCTAACTTCCTCGAGGCGTGGGAGAAATTGCGCCGTTAGCCCATGGAAAGTGTATATCTGACCCAGAGTCTTGCCCCTCGTGTCGCATGCGCTGCGTGCACACCACACATAGGGGTAGAAAGTGAGATGCACTTCTGTCTTGCGCTCTGCACAAATAGCAAGTGTGGAATACTTGTGTAGTATTTCTGAGGTGCATCACTCATACAGTGACCATGCGTCACTCATGAGTCTTACTGTCATCGCAAAAAGCCCCTTCTAGCCACGCTACTGACTTGGTTCAGGCATACAAAAGTAGTACGGCTCCTGTACGTAGTGTATGCATTCTTGATTTGTTGCAAGACCCATAGAATTTGCATGTGCAGGACCAGAAGTCTCCACAGGCAGTCTGCGACCTCTACGAACTTCACTGAACACACGCAAGTGTCGTGTTGGTCTCAATCATGGTTTTGCCAAATTTTTTACTGTGGACTACCCGTAGCAGCCCGTACAGCGGGTTGTGAGTGAGGCTTAACAATTGTGCCTCGATGTCCTCTACTATTTGATCAATTCATCTAGATATGGTGATAGCCAAATGAGGAACATTTGCTACCTTTTTAACTGCAGCCTCTCCTAAATGTTCATGCCAAATGTCCTTAGCAGCAGGCAGGATCAACACTTCACCAGTAGCAAAAGGCTTCTTAGTTTTAGCAATGTGGTTAGCCACGAAGAATGATGCTGTCAGTGCAGACACATTTGATGAAGTGGCCTTCAATAATTGCTTCTGTTGTTTGTGTTCATATATTTTTCTTTCAAAAAACTCCAAAGGCTTGTCTGTTAATGCAGGGTGCTTGGTCTCTATGTGGCGAAGCAGTTTTGAAGGTTTCATGGCTTCATTGGCTAGCCGGTCGCTACATATTATACATAGCAGGCTTGGAGCATGTGAATCACCTGTTGTGATGAAACCATAATGTAAGTTTGGTATTTTCATTTAAATGCAGCTTTCTTTTTATTTGCAATCTTGGAGTCTTCTGCTATCTCATTATTGGGTCTTTTCCCCTTTTCAAAGAAGCTCTCCAGAAATTTTTGTTTTTTACCCATTTTTGCTAGGGTTAGCTTTTGGGCTTACTGTTGCATGAAAAAAAAACTGTGATGGAGAAGTGCAGGAAAGAGGCACAGACGGAAGTGGTCATTTATTAAAATAAAATACCCTGCAAACTAATGTAAATAAAATAGAACTTTTAAAAAAAGTTTTTATTTTTTTCTATTTGGCCCAGTACCAAATGATCCACAGCCTGGTACTGGTCCTCGGCCCCATGGTTGGGGACCCCTGATCTATAGCTTATGTAACTGCATGGGCTCGGGAGTACTTTGGCAAACCTTTGTCAAGCATTACAATAGGGAATTACATCCACAAATGCCAGTTAAAACGTTACTGTGCAAAAAGGAAGCCTTATGTTAACTGTGTTCAGAAGCACTGTTAACTTCTCTAGGCTTGGAGGCATCTGGGATGGACCATCACAGAGTGGAAACATATATTGTGGTCAGACAAATCAGTGTTCCAGATCTTTTTTTTTGAAGAAATCAACGTCACGAAGAAGTGTGCTCCAGACCAAAGATGAAAAGGACTTGATGTTAACAGCATCAAGTCCAAAAGCCAGGGTGTGTCATGGTATGGGGTTGTTCATGCCTTTGGCAAATGAAACTTATACTTCTGTGATGGCAGCATTAATGTGGAAAAGTACATTGAGATTTTGGAGCAACATATGCTACTGTCAAGATGACATATTTTCCAGGGATATTTCAACAAGGCAAAGCAAAACCACATTCTGCACACATTACAAAGGCATAGCTGTGGAAGAAGAGGGTGCCTGTCTTCCCTGTCTGCAATAGAGAATGTGTGGAGAATTTAGAAATGAAAAATGACAATGATGACCTCATACTGTTGCACACCATAAGATCTGTTTGCAGGAAAAACGGGACAAAATAACTGAAATGCTTTGCCACTTACTGTTTTCAGTCCCTAAATATATTTTAAGTGTTGTGAGAAGGATTGGCTGGGCCATTCTATTGTTTTGAGTGCAATACAGGTTAAAGATTATTTACAAATCATTGTTTTCAGTTTTACTTTCAAATTCAACATACCATCCGAATTTTTTTCTGATTTGGGGTTATGATAAATATATTAAATGGGTTTGTTTATTTATTTTTAATTAATATTGTAGCATGTTCTACTATTTTGGACAACACACTTTGTTTCCTTAGGGAAGCAGATGAAATAGCTGCTCTGTCTGTCAGACTGGCTCAGACGGAAGAGAGAATCAAAACACTTCAGTCAGGTTAGTACTCATTTAAACAGTAAACTGTACAGAATGTAAGCTTGATAATATGTGGAAAATTAAGAAGCTAACCATGTTCTTTGTGTTGGCAGCACTGAACAAAGCCCAGTCAGAGTTACAGGAGCTAAGGTGTAAATACTACAAGGAAATGGCTGCCAAGTAAGTCCTTATTTGAAGACTAGTGTGATTAAATCTTTCCTGTTCCCTCTGTCCATGACATACCTACCCAATGCATGTATGTGCATGCTTTTATATACTTCTGAGGACCAAATGTCCCAACAAGGACAGTAAAATCTAACAATTTGACATTATGAACATTTGCATTGTCCCTATAATGAAAGTGTTTTTATTGTTTTTAACAAAAAAGAGCCCAAAAAGTTTCATTTTCCTTAAATAGGTTAGGGTTAGATTTGGGTGTGAGCATAGCATTAATTAACTGCATTAATGATTGTCAGTAGAAGGTCCTTCAAAGGCTAGATAGACAAACTTGTGTGTGTGTGTGTGTGTGTGTGTGTGTGTGTGTGTGTGTGTGTGTGTGTGTGTGTGTACATACAGTGGGGTCCAAAAGTTTGAGACCACATTGAAAATCTGGGATTTTGTAAATTTGAGAACAGAAAAAAAGGAAATGTGCAACATCTTGACTATTCAGTATTCAAGATGTTGCACATTCTCTAAGTCACAATTTAAATGGCAGTAAATTTGTGATATTGACCATGTACAAAAGGTCAGATTTTCCATGAGTTTTATCCCTTCCACTGAAGAACATGTTCAAATTACATGCCAACGAGTTGATCTAACATGGTTCATCAAGTTTTACATCAAGTTTTACCATGTTTGCGTGCATGGTGTCGTTAAAGCAGTCATATAAAATATCTATCCCTCCATCCATCCACTCAGTTTGTTATCCACAGTTTACCCCAGGCCAAAAATATAAAGTGGTAATGTCAGAATCCTGTTCATTTGAGAGAGAGAGACCGAGACCACATTCACATAACTTTTATTACAGTGTATTACTGTGGACCAGAGGAAAAATACTGGATCCCAGCCCATGATGTCCGTGACCCCTTACTCTGCCAGCATTTTCATACATGCCACCTGAATCACCTAGGTCCACAACCTATGGATAGGCCTACAAGAAACCTCAATCTCAGAGATAGTACTTTGGAGGGGGGTTCTGTCATGTCAATACAAGAATCAGCATCAAACTACAATGCCCAGAATTCAGCGAGACCTACAACCATGGCCACCAAGAACTTCAATATCTAAACTCTTTTACGTTCACATTAACCAGATTACTGATTACACACACCTGTACTCAAATCATTTCACAGCCACACAGCCCCAAAAGGACATTCAGTTCACTTATTCATTGCAAAGTATATGCTCACTGTTCCACACCTGTCATTGCTAAGCTTTGTTTATTGTCTCATTGCTTATCTAGTTTATGATCCTTGTTCTTGTTTACTGGATTCCTGATTATTTCCTTTTCTAGTTCACATTTTTTGTTCATCACCTGAATTCTGCCTGTTCATTTATTCCGATTTTCTGCCTGCTGATTTGGATTTTAATGCCACCTTTTATAAAGCTCTGTTTTACATGCACTTGCGTCTGCACCTGTTTCCTGATAGAGATTAGTCTGAAGACTATTTGAGCCAAATTTGAAGATTTGAAGAAAGCTTTTTTCAAAAAACTGTTATGACCCTGGGTCATAATGTGTATTATTATTGATTTCTTGATGTTGTTGCTGTTCTCCCTCTCTGCTTGAGGGGGTGCCTTTCATCTCTTCCTGTGACTTTTCTTTAAGGATTTTCAGTTGTAGGTGGCAGCAGCTGATTGGACCATGGTTGATTTCACCTGCTTTAAAATGCTTTCTGGAAAAAAAAAATGGATGTGCTTCACTTTCTCCTGACTCCCAACTGGAACATGCCTTGTTGTGTAGTTAATTTATTAAAAAGTGTTTGAGTTGTAAACAGTGTAAATACTTCCTTAAAAGCAGTCCAGGTAATTGTTGGGGTGAAAAGCTATTTTTGTTACACTCTGTTTTCTCCTGTTTATGTTAGGAAGTTAGGTAAGATCCCTGTATTTTCTTTTTTCTCTTTTTGTTGTTGTCCAGCAAAAACAGATTTGTTTATTTTGGGCCATGTTGAACATGGTCAATGTTCAACATTGACCTGATGCCAGTTTTACCTGTGTGAAATTAACCAGTTGTGTTTTGGATTGCAATCGGCTGTGGTACTGGTCATCCTTGGGAGTGGGGAAAGGGGAAGTTACTTTTATGCTATGCTCAAGTTTCCCCTAGGCTAGGGTGTAACAAAACTGGGGGCTCATTCAGAATTTGAACCTGGGATCTCTTGCACCCCAAACAAGAATCATACCCCTAGACCAAAACCGGTAACCTGTACTTACTCACCATTATGTGTGCAGTCACCAGTGTCAATTTAGAGCCACCAATTAACCTAACCTGCATGTCTTTGGACTGTGGGGGAAACCAAGTAAACCCACACAGACACAGGGAGAACATGCAAACTGATGGGGGCCACACAGAAAGGTCCCTGTCAGCCACTGGGCTTAAACACAGAGCCTTAAGAATTCTTGCTGGGAGGTGACAGTGCAAACCACTGCACCACCCTAAATACCTTTCAATCTAGTTAAAATGAAGATAAGTAAATTAATTTTAGTAGCTGTGTCAAAGTAATATTTCTTAGTAGTGGTGGAAAGTTTAATTCTCAGCTGTTTGTGTTGATATGCCTGTTGCTGATTTTTTTTAATTGTTTATTTAAATGTTAAATAGCCTAACTGTATGCAAAAATACATGAATTAAGTAATTTTACATAGTGGAATTAATTTTACATATACACTGAATGGCCAAAAAAAGCCCCACACATTGTAATATTTCTTTGGACTGCCTTTAGTTTTGATTATAGCGCACACTTGCTGTGGCATTGTTTCAACATCCTTATACAGTGTCACGACATTTATTTCCATCCAGTGTTGCATTATTTTTTTACGAAGATCTTGTCTTGATGGAGGGAGAGTCAAACCACTCTGTAAAGTATTCTCCAGCACATCCCAAAGACATCCAAAGTTTTAAGGTCTATCATGTCTGCACCTGCTCAAAGTTTGCTGTGGCCTTCAAATATGACTGCTATAGAGTACAACAGCCATCCTACACCTCACTGCACTCAAGGCTCCAGAGTACTGATTATCACACACACCTACTCCTGGTCACAGCCTTATCACTGCTCTATAAGCACTATCACAAGGACTTTGTGAAGTAACGCTCAGTGTTCCCGTGCCTGACTTTACCAAGCCTTGTTATTCTTTGTTTACTTGGTTATTTATTCAGTTTGTTCTTTGATTACTGCTTATAGTCTTTGCGACCCTGTTTGTGCCTCATCTGACCATTTTCTGTTTAACAACCCTGCCTTTGATTATCTATTTGGATTTGTCTGCCAGCCTTGCTGCAAAAAACTTTCTACTGCTTTTACATCTGTTTGTCACCTGCATACCTGACAAGGTCAGGACTCTGTGGTGGCCAATTCATGTGTGAAAATGATTCCTCATGCTTCCTGAACCACTTTTACGCAATTTGAGCCCTAATTTTATGCCTATGCCATCGGGGAAGAAAACATTAATTAATGGGATAACCTGGTCATTCAGTACATTCAGGTAGTCAGCTGACTTCATTTTATTGGTACATAACATTGCTGAGTCTAGACCAGTGGAAGCAACCCCAGATCATAACACTACCTTCAGATGATTATACATTGGTCACTATGCATAACAGGTGCATCACTTCATGCACTTTCCTTCTTACCCTGACATGCCCATTGCTCTGGAACAGGGTAAATATGGACTCATCAGAGCACATGATCTTTTTCTGTTGCTCCAGAGTCTAATATTTATGCTCACTAACAAAGTTGAAGTCTTTTCTTCTGATTAGCCTCACTAAAAAGTAGTTTTCTTATGGCCACATAGCTGTTTAGTTTAAATCCTGTGAGTTCTCATCATATTGTGCAAAATCTCATCATATTGTGGAAATGATCTTACTTTCATGATTAAACATAGTATATTCTACTGCTGATTTTTTTTTTTTTTAAGATTTAACTTCAAGGATTTTTTTTTTCTGATCACATTTCCTCCCTGAAGTTGACAGCTCACCACTATTCTTCCAGGTTTTAATAATGCGTTGGACAGTTCTTCACTGAATTCCAGTAGTTTCAGTAATCTCCTTAGTTGTTTTCTTTGCTTAATGCAGTTCAAAAAATTTCCCCTTAGAAACACAGTAACATATGTGACCCTCCAGCACCAAACCAGTCATATGGGTCAATTTTTGAAAATTGAGATTTTGGGCTCATTGGAA
>JAPEKM010000002.1:27635676-27647793 GCA_027575975.1 Cathorops multiradiatus
GGGATAGGCTCCAGCTTGCCTGCGACCCTGTAGAACAGGATAAAGCGGCTAGAGATAATGAGATGAGATGAGATTTTTCTACAATTTCTGTACAGATCATGTAAGTTCATCATGCACTAATTAACCCAAATGTATCTGCTGCGTTTTTAGATGCCGAGCACTGATTACTGGGCCGAATGGAGGCCGTATGGAGAATGCAGCCGCTCGTGTGGCATCGGTGTAGCCGTCAGGATGAGACGGTGTGTGAGTCAGCGGTAAGCAGACAGCTCTCATGCATATAATTGGGCAGCATTATGTCTGTAAGTGTCTGTTTGTGTGTTGGTGAGAGATCCCTGGGTGTGTCAGTGTTGCCTCAGGCATGGATTTGTCTTGAAGGACAGATTTATTTCAAAGACATAACAGTTTTTTTTGAGACAAGCTCACACTTCAGCCAAGCTGACGTGAAATATAAAGGGAGTGGAGCATGAAGCGGCCAGACCTGAGATTCTCTCTTTCAGCCTTTCTGCTCATGCACGCTTTCCGAAAACAAAAAAATCCTGAAGTCATCAGATCTATTGTCTGCATCCAGGAGCTCGTTTTTCTTCGCCGTTGAATGCGGACGAAGATAAAGGCAGACGTTTCCTGTCGACAGTCCTTAATAATAGAGATGCAAGTGCAAGTCTTTGTATGAAGAAGAAATCAAGTCGAATCAACTTATTTTTGTCCCGTATTATACATTGTACATCGACTTTACAAAAGCTAACATGTTTTCAGATGTTTAACCAAGAACTAAAACTAACAGGGTTCTTTTGAGGAAATAAAGTGGGCACTTGTTAACAGTTTGTTTTATTTTGATTGGCAGAAATGTTGCAGGGGTGGCACGGTGGTGTAGTGGTTAGCGCTGTCGCCTCACAGCAAGAAGGTCCTGGTTCGAGCCCCGTGGCTGGCTAGGGCCTTTCTGTGCGGAGTTTGCATGTTCTCCCCGTGTCCGCCTGGGTTTCCTCCAGGTGCTCCGGTTTCCCCCACAGTCCAAAGACATGCAGGTTAGGTTAACTGGTGACTCTAAATTGACCGTAGGTGTGAATGTGAGTGTGAATGGGATAGGCTCCAGCTTGCCTGCGACCCTGTACGACAGGATAAAGCGGCTAGAGATGATGAGATTTATATATATATATGCACACTCAGCTCTCACAGACTGCCAGTGCGAAGTATTGTTTAGCGTTCTGTGCCGAATTTTACCAAGCTGTTTGACTTCTGCCTGATTTCCCATGTTTGACCAGTGTTTATGTGTATTCTCAACTTTGTCTTACTGTTTTCCCTACGTTGTGCTGTTTGCTGTTCGACTGACCTCCGCTTGTCCCTGACTACGATTCCTGCTCTTTATTTTGGCTCAGACTGCAGTTTCCAACACGACCATTCTCCCCTACACTAGCATCCATAAGTGCCTGCATTCTGACACAGCCCAGTTGGTGGCGGTAATTCACCTTTAAGTTGGTTTGCCAACCACCAAAAAAAAAAAAACCTGAAGAAGAAAACCTCCCAAAATACAAAAAAAGGCAACAAAATATGAAATGAAAGTATTTGATGGTAAGAGTGTATCTTTTTTATTTTTCAAGAATTATCAATTTTTTTTTTTTACAAATTGCTCCTGTCATTTCGCCTGTTTGTTTACATTCAAAGCGGAAATTATTTTGTTGGACGTTTTGTATAAAGTTTCTATTTATTGAATTTGCTAAGAATAAAAATAAAAATGCTCTGTTTCTCAAAATCCAGTGAATGTGGATCGAATAAAACAGTCATTCCACTCAATCTCATCATACATGGGTTATAGCCGACTCGGTGCGACGTGCCTCGTCGGCTATCAGCTCATGTACGACTTGATTTCATGGAATAACAAATATCTCATTACAATGGCACCTGTCAAGGGGTGGGATATATTAGGCAGCAAGAGAACAGTCAATTCTTGAAGTCGATGTGTTGGAAGGAGGAAAAATGGGCAAATGTAAGGATCTGAGTGACTTTGACAAGGGCCAAATTGTGATGGCTAGAGGACTGGGTCTGAGCATCTCCAAAACGGCATATCTTGTGCGGTGTTCCTGGTATACAATGGTTTGTACCTACCAAAAGTGGTCCAAGGAAGGACAACCGGTGAACCGGCAACAGGGTCATAGGTGTTGAAGGCGCATTGACCCATATGGTCCAATCCCACAGAAGAGCTCCTGTTTTGTTATTCTCCTGTCTTGTTGTCTGTGTCACTGTCATTGTATTGTGTGGTGATGTTGTAAGCCTCTACTTTTTACCTTGCAAACAAATCTACCTTCGGGTATCAATAAAGTTACCTTACCTTACCTTACCTTACCTTGTTGTTAGTACAGGACATTATACATTAGCTTGTTTTTCTCAGATAAGTTCCCTGGTCTTCATTCAATGTTAATTCTCCTTTTTTTAAACAACAAATGCAGTGTTCACAAGGCAAAATCTAGGGTTCAAACCAAGAGGTATTAACTGTTTAAACAATGAATCTAACAGGGAACACCTGCGCAACAAGAAGCACCTGTCAGGCACATATTCCAATATTTTTGATCACTTAAAATGGGTGGGTTCCAACAAAAGGTGCCATATTATATGTTGTTAACACATCTATATGTAAATATCAGGAAATAAAAGCTGCAGTTCTGATGTACTGTCTCATATTCATCTTTTGATATCAACCCCAAATGTCTTCAGTGTATAGCAAAGACAAAATAATTGGTCTTTCTATTCCAGTACTTTTGAAGGGGACTGTATATATAGAAGTCCTTCATCAGCTGTCCAGAGTTCTGAGAATGCAGAGGAGTTACTTTTCCCTGAGTTTTCTCCTTTCATTGGTCCTATAACAACAATCAACAATAGAAAATAAGATGTCATTACTGTCATCTCCATTGTTGTTGAAGTGTTTAGCCACTGTGAAAGAGAAACCCTTCATTCTGTTTGAAAAAAAAAAAATGCTGGTTCAAAATCTTCAATAGGTGTTCAATTGGTTTGAGATCTGGTGACTGTGAAGGACATAGCATATGATTTATATAATTTTTATACTCATCAAACCACTCAAATAGGCCCTTGTGGCCTGTGGATGAGATGGGGTCATTCTGAAAGAAACTATGCCCATCAGGATACAAAAGGTTCATTATCGAATATAGATAGTCAGACTAACTTTGTCTTGATTTCCAGTTAACCCAAACATGTCAGCAAAATGTTCTTGAAAGCATAAATGCATGTACAGTATTATGCATTTTCCCATCAGTTCTCTCTATTCTATCATAACCACAACATTCTAAATTTAAATTGTCAAATTCTGCTCTCCAGTTATGCTTTCTCAAACCATATACACTGTATAATCACTCGACTTATTTTCAATGTAGTACACTCTCAGCTACTGTAGTAGTACTTTTGATTATAAATAAGAGTTCTTGATTAAGTAGTGCAGGTAATATGAGGAATTTCTATTAGTCTCTCTTGCTTTGGCAAACCTTAAGAAGAACTACTCTGTTAACATATTGTCTCATGAAAAGATTGGGCTTGACATCATCTAGCACGCAGTCTCCAGGTTGTACCTTGAATGAGAGAAATTTGTACGAGATGCCGGTCAGTTAGAATTGGAAAAAGTCTGCTTTGTTTAATTTTGCTATGGAAGCCAAATGCTCAACTCAACTTGAGTGTATATATATATATATATATATATATATAGGGTTTTCTTCTGTCTTCAGATATGAGTCACTTTTTACATTTGGTTGAATTTTGAATACTTTCTCTCTAAAGACCCTTACAGTATTTATCCTTCAGTTATGAGTGGTGTGGTATTCAATAAGTAGTGTGGAGTCTTCTGTGAAGAATACCTCTGTGGTCTTGCACAGATGCAATTTTCATTAGTACAGACACTTATTTACTCAGAAACTGAAGGATAAAGTAATACTTAATTGTGATTTACTGTGACAGTGTCCTCATAAGACTGTACAACAACTCAATGCACTTCCATTTGCAGCAAATACAATCGAATATAGAGAGGATCTTTGTTTAGGAGAACCTCAGAAATTCATGTATTTAATCAAACTTTCAGCCTTGCTCATTATTCAGATTCTCCACCTTTTGAAAATCAGCTCCCTGATGATTGAGAGGAAACTGTTGAACTTCAAACAAACCTTATGAATAATCTCCCCGAGACGCTATTCAAATGAGTGCTCTGATTGTTGGGAGTGTGCAGGCATGTTGAGATATGATGTCAAATAATATGCGATATATGTGACTCATTCGGTTTTAATCATAGGATGCCTTGTCTCTTCCTTTTTCAGATTTCATAGACTTTCTAATAATCAGAACATCTTTCTGGGAGTTTATAATTTGGCTCTTGTTTTGCTGAAGTGTTAGGAATGTGAAATATAGATAATGTGACTAAGGCAGTTTTGAGTTTGTGTATCTAATTATATAAAATATCAATGATGGCTTGGTCAGAAGCCATTCTGATTTGTCAATATTCATTTTACCTTCCTGAGTATTTTAATAGGCAGTGTGTATTGTGTCTTCCAGAGCAGAGGAACTAGCCCAACTCAAGACAAACCTGGAGAAGGCCAACCAGGTGAGCAGAGGGCTTTCCATTCTATCACTAATTTTGAGGATCCTGCATTTGTTAAGGTAATCACCTTTTGTAATCAAGCCTCAGGATTAATTAGATGCCTCTGTGGCCTCTCTTCCTCTTACCACCCACCTTCTACTCTCCGCTTTTTTCGGGGCTTCATGATTAGCCGTCTGCAGGTAGCAGAGGTCCGTGAGACAGCATAGCGTGATGGCTGCTGAGAGGGAAGCATGATGAGTCTGTTAGTTATTGTACTGATTGCTTCCATTTTTCCTTTTCTCTCTGCTATGATTTTCCATGCTTTCTGTCTCTCCATTCACCAGCAACTTTGAGATAAATGTTTGGATAATGAGTCATTAATTAGCAGGCTGAATGTGATTGTGCAGAGAAACAGTTTGGGAAAGAAAGTGCCTGCAAGTAAACATCCACTTCAGCAGAATGGAGTAGAAAGGGAATGAGTGGGAGAGAGATTCTCAATTCCACGTTCTCCCTGTACGAAATACTCTCGACTGACTTTTGAGATTTTGTTCTATTCATTACTTTATATGTGCTTGGTACCAACATTAGATTAAGAAACTTACATGTTCAAGAGCATTGTGGTTTTACTGTTATAGTTTGTACAATTTTATTGTTCTTTCACTACACAGGTGATGTTAACAGGTCTTTGTAAAGGTCTTTGTGTGTGTTTGATGGCAGAGAGCAGATTTTTCCCAGAGGGAGGTGGAGCAACTGAGGGATCAGCTAACCAGCAGTTGCAAAATTTCTAAAGGGAGTGATGAGGGTTCCAGTGAGGTACAAATGATTCCCTTTTCTCACCAAAATTTTTAAGATTAAAGAGAAAAGACTCAATTCACCACAAAGTCACCCCAAGGCTCTCAAATCATGCTCACGTACATATAAAAAAAGTTACTTATCCATTCTGGTAGTACCACAAATCAAATCATTTGTGCTTCTGGCTCCACATGAGCAACACTTAGAAATATTATGATTATAGGAAAGCAGAGAAGATGGTGGAGGCAGAAGTTTGAAGTTAAAAAAGGATTTTCATGTTTTTTCTCCCTCACTGCTTTGCTGCTCTGCTGTGGTGCCCATCTAAGGGGAAAGGATTGAGGGATGAGAAGGACAATGGCTCACCATCGCAGCTGGAAACAGTGCTCTTCTCCAAAGATAGAGAGATTCTCTGCCTGCTTGAGAATGTCCAGAGGTTGCAGTTCACTCTCCAGGAAGTGCAGGACTCCTCAGCAAGTCAGCTAGCAGATCTTGAACACCAGCTAGCAGATAAGACAGAGGCTATTGAAGTAAGTGGGTCAGAAAAGTTTCAGCATGTAGATGATGTAAACCAGTTTTCTAGCTAGACACCTGGATGCTATCCTGGTAACACCATTTACTACATAACACCATGTACTGCAGAGATGATGTCGGTTTGGGGATAGTGTAAATACTGGTGGTGGAATTGAAGTTAGTGGTGACATATGCAAAACATTGTATCTTTAATCTTACTTTACCAGCTAGTTGGTCTTGGTATGAAGGTTAGATGGAAAGGGTAAAACAGTAAAATCATATGATTTTATTGCTATAACCAAAAAAAGAATACCTCCTTAATATCATGTCATCTGTGACATACACTGCCTGTGTTTTTTTTGCAGAAATTAGAGGTTAAACTGCAGTCTCAGTTGGACTATGAAGAAATCAAAACTGAACTCAGGTCATTTTTTTTAAAGTTTCTTTTCAATAGAGTGTATGCATCAATATTGACTGTGTCTCTTTGCTAAGCAGGACAGTCTTGACTTCCTTCTCCCCCCTACAGCATTCTTAAAGCAATGAAACTGACATCAGCAAATGGGAGCTCTTCCCAGGTGAGAAAAATAGCTTTAAGATTTGTGAGCTTTCCTTACTGATGTTTCATTCCTTTCTGAGTCATACGGCATACAGGTGCATGTAAAAAAAATTAGAACATCATGAAAAAGTTAAATATTTTTCATCAGTTATTTCAGAAAATGAAAATTTCATATATTCTAAGGCTCATTATATGTTAACTAAAATGTTACAAGCATTTTGTCTATTTACATTTTTAAAATTATGACCTACAGTGCAAAAAAATGTAAAAAAAAAAAATAATCTCAAATTATTAGAATACTTCATTTTGAGTTTGAGTAAATTATTGTTTAAACAGTATAAATGCCGCATATCTCTCAGTCTAGTTCAGTACACTCAACCACAATCATGGGGAAGACTGATGACCTGACAGTTATCCAGTAGATGATGATCGACATCCTCCACAAGGAGTGTAAGCCACAGAAGGTCATTGCTGAAAAGGCTGGCTGGAAAAGGTGCATAAGCAAGAGTCATGACCACAGCCTTAAGAGGATTGTCAAGAAAAGTTGATTCAAGAACATGGGAGAGCTTCACAAGGAGTGGACTGAGGCTGGTGTCAGTGTATCAAGAGCCACCATGCGCAGATGTCTTCAGGAAAGGGGCTACAACTGTCACATTCCTAATATCAAGCCACTCCTGAACCAGAGACAATGTCTTACCTGGGCTAAGAAGAGAAAGAACTAGACTGTTGCTCAGTGATACAAAGTTCTCTTTTCAGATGAAAAAATAAATTTCACATTTCATTTGGAAATCAAGGTCCTAGAGTCTGGAGGAAGGGTGGAGAGGCACAGAAGCCAAAGTGTTTGAAGTCCAGTATGAAGTTACTGCAGTCTGTGATGATTTGGAGTGCCAGGTCATCTGCTGTTGTTGGTCCACTGTGTTTTAACAAGTCCAAAGTCAACACAGCCAACTACCAGGAGATTTTAGAGCACGTCATGCTTCCATCTGCTGACAAGCTTTATGGACATGCCAGTTTCCTTTTACAGCAGGACTTATTGCCTGCCCACGGTTCCAAAACTACTACTAAATGGTTTACTGACCATGACCTGAACTCTGCTTGATTGGCCAGCCAACTCGCCTGACCTGAACCCCATAGAGAACCCATGGGGTAATGTCAAGAGGAAGATGAGAAACATCCGATCCAAAAATACAGGCCAGCTGAAATCCACTATCAAAGCAACCTTGGCTTCGGTATCATCTCAGCAGCTGATTGCCTCCTTGCCACAATGCATTTATGCAGTTATTCATGGTAAAAACAAACAAACAAACAAACAAAAAAGTTCACATGAACATGACTGTCAGAATATATTCCACTCAGGACTGTTGGACCCACTTACATACACAGACTGTTACAACTGATGACCCCCTTAACGCACATACAGATTGTTGAAATGCTGCTATCTGGTATAATATGCTGTCATCCTGTGCAATATCTTTGCAATATCTGTGCAATATATTTTTGAATTAAAAAAAAAAACTTAAACCTACTGAAAGACTTATTTTGTGCATCTCTCATCTGGATTTTTAAATTAATACAAATACAGTGCCTTGGAAAAGTGCAATATCTTGTTATCCTGTGCAATAATTCAATGCCATCACTATGCACTTTATCATCACCCACCAGTGTTATGGTTCTCATCCATTTTTTTTTTTGTGCAATATGTTCTCTTGTGCAATGTTTGTTTGTGGCCCTACTGTCACTGTCTATTGGTCTACGTCTGCGTTTATAGTGCAATATGCAATTCTGTCTAGCTGTCTAGTATGTTTACTTATTGTTCTCTCGTATGCATTTACTGTAACATGTTAATAATAATAATAATAATAATAATAATAATAATAATAATTTAAACCCATTCCAGTAAAATACTGAATTACAGGTTTAGGTCAGAAGCAATAAATACCAGAAAATACAATACAGTTACATATACACAATATATAGAACATCAGACAACATAAGATTTTATTGTTAATGTTTTATGTTTATTGTTAATTGCGCATACCAGCACATTGGAGTGTGGGGAAACATAATTTCTTTCAGCCGTGCACTGCTTGTTGTATGGTCTGAATGACAAAGTTAGACTTTGAATTTGACTTGACTTTGGTAAAGGAGCCCCAACCAAGTACTGAGTGCATAAATTAACACTACGTTTCAGAAGTTGGGCATTTCTGTATTGTAAATCCTTTTTTAATTGCTCTTAGGAAATATTCTAATAATTTGAGATACTGGATTTCTGATTTGCATGAGCTATAAGCCATAATCATCATTATATATATAAAAAAAAAGCCCACCAAAACAGGCTTGAAATATTTCACTTTGTGTAGTGAATATAGGAAAGTTTACCTTTTAGAATTAAATTACAAAAAAAAACTTTTTCACATTATTCAAATTTTTTGAACTGCATCTGTATTGATGTGTTTGCCACTACCAAAAATAATAGATACATGAGTTTATTTTTCCACAAAAAAGCCCCCTTGTTTTTCTTTTCATAGTTTGGTTCTGTCAGTGAGTAAACTCCATCAAAAGCAAGTAAATACCAAGCTAGCCCTCATCAATAATGGAAATGTACATCCACTCACATTGATTAATCTGAATTTAATATATTTTGGTGCATCTGTCTGTGTGTGTGTTTGGTTGCATATGTGTACAGGACTCTGGCAAAGTTGCAGAGGTTTTGTTGCTTGACAAACAAACTTTCCTACACACCAACAAATTTCTGATGGACAAAGCCAGAGTCCTACAGAGTCCAGGTAAGAAAATTATCTTTTAAATACATTTTCAGTATTTCAACTTAGTTGATTAACACTTTTGTGATTCAGAGGAAAGGAGGAAATGGGAGGCAGGCTTGCCACCACTCAAAGGTATGTTTTGTTTTGCCTTACTTTTGCTTTTTAGTGATTTTATTTTACTCTAGGCACACACATGCACACACTCGGTGCTGAGTTGCTCAGCTAGCTCTGTCTGGTTACTAGCTTCTCTGTGTAAACACAGACAAATGACACACATACATAAATTGCTGGTAATTCGACACAAGTGAGACTCATCCCATGTTACCTGCCAGTTCAACCTGCCTCCACTCCATCCACAGCTGATGCTCAACCATGCCCTTGCTGCCACATACCCCAACCACACTACTCAGGTCAGAAGCCATCTAGCCTACAACTGACTGTTGTCTCTCACATGGAGAGCTTGTGACTGATGCATGGGGCACTCCTCCCCCTTCACCACCTGGGACAAAACAGCTCCTAGCCTTCTGTCCAATGCTTCAGTCTACAGAACAAAAGGGACAAAAAAAATTCAGGTGAAAGCAACAACAGGCCTCCACACAAAACTGCTTTTAACTGGGTGAAAGCAAGTTCACATGTCTCTGTCCACTGGACCAGATTGAATACTCCCTTTTTATTGAGGTCATTTAGCATGCTGCTGATGTCCCAAAAATTACATACAAACCTTCTGTAATAGCCAGCCAGTCCCATGAACTACTTCACCCCCTTTTTAGTCTTGGGTCTCAGGCAGGTTGCAATCGCTACTGCCTTATCAATTTGGGGACACACCTGCCCATGACCCAAAAGAAAGCCCAGATACTGTATTTCCACCCAGCTGGTTGCACACTTCTTTGGGTTTGCTGTGAATCCCGGATGTCTCAAGGATCTCCATAGAGCCCTCAGATATTGTAAATGATGCTGCTGTCATTACTATAAATGATTGTGTCATCTAAATAGACATCTGTATATGCATTGTACAGATGGGGGATTCTGTCTGTTAGTCATTGAAACGTCACTGGGGCTCTTAACAACCCAAAAGGAAGGGTGATAAACTTCTTTGGACACTTTGGTGTAACCCAAATGGAGTGGAAAGGGCAATTTTTTTCTCAGAATATTGGACTCATGGAAATATGCCAGGGTCTTGGTCAATCCAGTGTCAAATAAAATTGAGCAATGCCTAACAATCTGAGCAGTTCATCAATGTGAAGCATTGGATATGCACTAAATTTAGACACTGCATTGACTTTTCTAAAGTCCACACTGAACCAGACCAACCCATTGGTCTTGGGCACCAGGACTACTGTGCTGCTCCCATCACTGTGGAACTCCTCAGTTACTCACACATAAAGAATAGCCTTGAGTTCATTTCAAAATTCATTTTTTTTGTGTTCAGGTAAGCAATCTTGGCAGCTGTGTACAACCACCCCAGAGGAGCCTCAACATGGTGTTCTATGGGGGTCCATTCAACTGGGTAGAGGTGAAAACACATTGGAAATTTCATCCTGCAACCAGGGAACCACCTCTCGGAGGGTGAGAGGTGGCCTCTACGGGGCACCAGGGTGAATTGGGCTGCACTTTTTGGACTTCCCTCTGGTCCCAGCTCCTGCCTCTCAGGAACCACTATTGCCAGAGGCACAGGAACCTTCACTGTCCATAGTTTCAGAAGATTGAGGTGATATATCTGACGTGCATTGCCTCAGTCCATTTGCCTGACCTCATAGTTGACTTCCCCAGCTCCCTGTGTAACCTCAGAGGGTCCTTGGCACTTTGCAAATAATTTAGAGCTCGGCATTATAGTAACACGAGCACGTTATTTCACAGTGCAAATTCCCGTAGCTGAACACCTGTTTTATAGCCAGGTTTGCTGTTCTTGTGCCTGTAGCAAATTCTCCTGTATTAGGTGACTTAATATGTGGAGTTTTGCTCTCAGGCCAAGAATGTACTGAATTTCATTTTTACTAGTAGAAGGTCCCCCTTCCAATTTTCTCTAATGACATCCAAGACACCATGAGGCTTGTGCCCATACAATAATTCTAATGGAGGAAACCCCATGGAGGCTTGTGGGACCTTAAACTGCAAATTACTGGGGATTGAGCCATTTATCCCATTTCAACCGTTTGACCAGCCCATCCATCTGTGAATGGTAAACGCTGGTATGAATAGATTTAATCCACAATAATTCATACTGTCCCACAATTGTGTGTCACATAAACATTGTGCCTTGATCAATCAGGATCTTTTTTCAGTATCCTGACTCTGGAGATGCAGTGGATATAAAAAAGTCTACACACCCCTGCTAAAATGGCAAGTTTTAGTGATTAAGAAATGAAACCAAGATAAATCTTGTCAGAACATATTCCACTTTGCAATCTATTCAAAGAAGGTGAAAACAGAAACTGTTTAGCAAAAAAGGGGAAAAAAGAAAATCACAAAAAAAAAGGGAAAAAAGAAAACCTGGTTGCATTAGTGTGCACACCCATAAACTAATACTTAGTTGAGGCACCTTTTTATTTTATTACAGCAATCAGTCTTTTGTGGTAAGTATCTATCAGTTTGGCACATCTGGACTTGGCAGTTTTTGCTTAGTGCTCCTTGCAAACATTTCCCAGATCTGTCAAATTGTGAGGACATCTGTGAACAGCTCTCTCCAGGTCAGCCCACAGATTTTCAACTGGATTAAGGTCTGGGCTCTGGCTGGGCCATTCCAGAACATTGTTCCTCTTTTGGTGAAGCTACTGCTTAGTTGATTTAGATGTATACTTTGGGTCATTATCATGCTGAAAGGTGAAATTCCTCTTCAACTTCAGCTTCCTAGTACAACCCCTGGCAAAAATTATGGAATCACCGGCCTCGGAGGATGTTCATTCAGTTGTTTAATTTTGTAGAAAAAA
>JAPEKM010000002.1:27753500-27764269 GCA_027575975.1 Cathorops multiradiatus
GGCCCCGGGGCTCGAACCCAGGACCTTCGTGCTGTGAGGCGACAGTGCTAACCACTACACCACCGTGCCGCCCCTCATATATTTTATTCAAATAATTGGAGAAATAATAGGCAACATGGTGGTGCAGTGGTTATCACTGTCGCCTCACAGGAAGAGAGTTCTGGGTTCGAACCTCATGATGAATGGGGGCCTTTCTGTGGAGAGTTTGCATGTTCTGCCTGTGTCTGCATGGGTTTCCTTCTTCCAATCAACTATGTGGAACAGATCCACAGTTGCGACCACAAATGGGAGCAGCTGAAAGAAGAACTGGAGAAATAATAGGTCTACCCAATTTATATCTGGATAAAAGGAAAATGTTTAAACAGATTTGCATTTCTTAAACAAATACTAGTGCTTACACAGCAATTAATTAAAAGTTAAAAATAAATACAAATTAAAAGATTTGAAAGTTTAAAATATATTCAATGCAGGTGTCAGAATACAGGCACTTAGGGATGCAGGCACAGGGACAGCAGGTAAAGCAAACTGGAAACAAAACCAGATCAGAAGACAAGAATCATAGTTGGAGAAATGTGCAGGGGTCGGTCAATCAGCAAACACAGTAGCGTAGATAAGGAGAGAAGATGAGGTCAAAGAGAATGTAAACAAAGTCAAGATAATGAGAAGACAGGCAGAAAGTAAACTGCTTGGTATGACAGGAAAGAAACACTGAATGATACTTTGTGAGGTTCGTTAGTGACTGCTGAGGAATAGGGAACGTGATTGCAGGATCATTGCAGACAGGTGATCTAGTTAGAACTCCAGTGATGGGGGGCACTGTGTATCATGGGAATTGTAGTTTTAAGTGGCCATGTTTGGAGCCTTAAGTAAATTGGAGTTTTAAGTGGCCATGTTGATAGGGAAGGTGATTGCAGGATCATTGCAGACAGGTGATCTAGTTAGAACTCCAGTAATGGGGGGCACTGTGTATCAAGGGAATTGTAGTTTTAAGTGGCCATGTTTGGAGCCTGTTTCGAGCTGGCGCTCTAAACACTGTTACTAACAGAAACACCCCTCACTGAGGAGCTCCCTCTGGGAGCTATATTCTTGTTAGGATGCCCTTTCCCCCTGGGAGCAGGCTTGCTGGGGTACTGACCGTGGAAATCTTGTCTTAGGAGAGGGTCCAGAATGTCTTTAGCTCCTACCCAGGTTTGCTCCTCGGGTCCATAGCCTTGCCAATCTACCAGGTATTCTAGCAGTCCTCTTCTACATCTAGAGTTAAGGCTCTTGCTTACCTGGTAGATGAGTTCCCCTTCTATGCTTGGGAGAGCACTCTTGGGTGGGAGTGTTTTCATACAGAGGGCCTTGGATGGCAGACTTCAGGCATGAGACATGGAACATGGGTGCTATGCGACTGTGAGGTGGGAGTCCGAGTCAATAAGAGACTTTGTTGATGTACCGGAGAACTTTGTATGGTCCAATGTCATGTGCTTGAAGTTTCTTGCATGTGTTAGGTTCCTTAAGGTCCTTAGTAGAGACCCATACTGGGTCTCCAGGAGAAAATTCTGGACTCTTGCTTCTGTGCTTGTCAGCATACTCCTTATACATGATGTTGACCACCTTGATTTGCTGGTGAACCTCCTCTCATATCTGCTGGCTCCGTGAGAACCACTCGTTGACAACTTTTCCCCATGTGGTTGCATTGTCCCATGGGAACAGGGGGGTTGGCAGCTGAGCACACACTGAAATGGGGTTAGTTGTGTTGCTGAGTGCTTGAGAGAATTCTGTGCATACTCGGCCCATGGAAGGAATTGTGCCCAGTCCCCCTGGTTCCTCATGCAGAAAAGCCACAGAAAACATCCCACTTCTTGGTTGGCTCATTCTACCTGACCATTAGACTGTGGGTGGTACCCAGATGTGAGACTTACAGAGATTCCTAATTATTTCATGAAACAGTACCATAGTCGGGAAATTAACTGAAGACCGTGATCATTGACAATGTCCTCCACGATGCCAAAGTATCTGAATGTGTGCTGAAAAATTAGTTCTGTGGTCTGGAAACCTGTAGGGATACCAGGTAGCGGGATGAGTCTAAGAGCTTTGGAAAATCTGTCTTTAATGACCAGTATGGTTGTGTTGCCTTGGGACGGTGGCAGGTCAGTGATGAAGTCAATGGCCAGGTGGGACCAGTGTCTTTGGGGTACTGGGAGGGGGCATAACATTCCTGTGGGTGGGGTTCAAGGTACCTTGCCCTGGGTGCACTCAGCACATGAGGAAATTAAGTGGTTAATCTCTGTCACCGTGTTCTCCCACCAGTACTTGTTCTTGAGCAACTGATGTGTGCAATGGCTGCTCGGGTGACCGGTGGCAGGAGATGCATGTGCCCATGTGATGAGTCTGCCTCTGAGGTGGTTAGGGACGTACAAGACACCAGAGAGGCAGTTCTCCGGAGGTGTCTGAGGCTGAGACTCTCTGATCTCTTGGTCTAAGTCCCAGGTGATGGCCTGAACAAAGCATTCGGGTGCTAGGATAGGATATGGTTCGGGGTTGTGAGGAGAAGAGCTGTGAATCCTGGACAAGGTGTTGGCCTTGGTGTTCCTAGCGGCAGGACAATAGGATATCATGAAGCAGAAACGTGTGAAGAGTAATGCCCATCTGGCTTGGCGTGGGTTGAGCTGTTTCATTTTCTTGAGATATTCGAGGTTTTTATGATCCATGAGGATGATGAAAGGGTGCGCGGCCCCCTCCAGCTAGTGTCTCCACTCCTCCAGAGCTAACTTAAGGGCTAGTAATTCTCTGTTTCCAATATTATAGTTCATCTCTGCAGGTGTGAGCTCCTTAGAAAAGAATGCCACTGGGTGGAGCTTGGGCATTTTCCTGAAATGCTGATAGAGGACATCTTCTCCAGATAGCATTACAGTCTGCGGCTGATGTTCTATGGTCTGCATTGGCTCTGTCTGACAGGCCAACCCTTTCTCCAGGTCAGCGTCGGATGTGAGCAGAATGATACACACAGTGATAGGTTTATACACCCGTGGGGTGGGATCACGCAGGCGTGCATTTCAACAGTTTCAACAGACACCAACAATTTCGTCAACAGTTTCTAGAAACACCACTTCAGTCCAGTCCACTCGCTGTATGCAGTACTTGGCAGACTTTTTCGGTAAGTGCCTTTTTGACATTAAGTTGTTTTATGATACGATTCTTTTGGATGAATAACCATAATATTTTATGGAATGAAGCTAAGGTTGTTTGGGATGTTATTTTGTGTGTGATTATACTTGAATCATGCCATTTTGAGAACTGCTAAATGTTTTTCATCTTCAGGTACAAGGTGCTGAGCACGAGGCTAATGATGGCGTGTGATTGTAGAGAGGGGTGCTTTCTGAGGGTGCAGTCACACTGGGAAGTTTGGTCAGTTTCCTCCGTTGCTTTGGTTCATTTGTAGTGGTGTGATCACTGATTAAATCACATGTGAAGGCTTTGTACCAATACCATACACTGCCATTTTCTTTCTTTCTTTTTAACCCAATTTTTAAAGCCATGGTTCACTTGACATGCAGGGCCTGTGTGAACTTCAGGACATTTTGGTGTGAAAGCAACCTCTCTTACCTCAGCAAAAGCATGCATACGGTTCACTTTACAAGCCTGGACCATGAACTTGAGTACATTTTGGTGTGAAAGCCATCTGCTTTATATCCATGTTTTACTTGTATGGTGTTTATAATGCAGTTCAACACTTAATCCATGTTTTACATACTGTATATGGTGATACGATGCAGTTCAGCACTTTGAACATTGTTGACATTGTTTAACTTTTTTTTACACTGTTCATTATTACACTGTGCCAGAACTTTTGTGAGCTGATATCAATTACCAATTTGAAAATAACTGATCTACAAAGTCACATGTTCACATGTCAATAAAAGCACTTTGTGATTGAAGATTTTTCTTAACATTTGTCTTATTAATGCTAATGAAGCAAACTTGGGGGTTCACCCCAGACAATTGTTGTACATATCTGGACTACATCCGGCCCTGATCTGGCACTGATCCAACTCATATCTGTACCTGATTTGGGCAGTGCAGAGAGAGGTTTTTAGTGATCCATGCTGGACCTGGCCCACATCCATTCCAGATCCAAAAATTATATCTGTGCCGGATACAGGGTGGAGAGCAAAAGTTATGTGGGACTGATCCGTTTGCTGTATTCAGACAGGACTTTGGGGTAAATCCGGTGCTGATCCCACTCAGATCAAATTGCTATCTGGGTTGGCTGTCCCTTGCTTCACCACTTTAATTCCTACCTTCCTGATCTTGTTGTCATCACCACTGGCAATGGTTTTCATGATCAGCCTGGTGGACCATTCATTCCATTTAATTTGGCTTTCTTTTAGCAACACATCTCCTCCTACTTGGACACCACATCTCTCTTTAGTCCATTTTCTGTGAGGTTGGAGGGTATTCAGGTATTCTTGACTCCACTGCTTCTAGAAGGTGTTGGCAAGACATTGCACATGCTTCCACTGTTGCTTATAAAGGTCTGTCAGATTGAAATCTCCATGTGGAGCAGATGTTCGATCCATTTTTCTGGTCAGGAGCATCACTGCTCTCAGGATGGTAGGTGGTTCTGGATCACATGACAGAGGAACCAGCAGTCTGGCATTCATAATTGCCATTACTTCTGCCATAAGTATGGTAAGGACCTCATGGGTGAGATGTGTAGGGCCAGGTTGCATGAGCATACCATCCAAGATGTGTCTTGCAACCTTTATGAGCCTCTCCAAACATCTACCCATATGTGACGAATGGGGAGGGTTAAAGGTCCAGAAGCATCCTTCATCTGAGAGTTAGTTTCTTATTTTAGAGTCATCTGCCTTAACCTTCAGCTCATTTGCAAGATCTTCTGGAGAAAAAGATTCCATGACAGCATCACTGTTCAAAGCTATCTTATGAAGATGTATGTTGGAATCACCCAACATTGCTTTTGCTCTCTTCTTTTTCTGTGGGAAGTGAAGTCAAAACATCATCAACCGACATAAAAGTTCCTAATATGTTTTGCATTCATGCTGTGTTCTTTTTTTTCCCTGCCTGAACCACCCTTCTCAGCCCATATATTGCCACAGCTGGTGAAGGGCTGTTTCCAAAAGCGTGGATATTCATTCTGTATTCAGTGATATCTTTTTGAAGATCATTATCCTGACAGCAAAGGAACCTCAGGTAATTTCAATGATCTTCCTGGATGATGAAAGAGTAAAACATCTGTATTTCAGCTGTTATGGCTATGGTCTCTTTGCAAAAGTGCATAAGTACTCCAAACAGTGTGTTGTTTAGATCAGGACCATTTAATAAGACATCATTTAAGGAGACACCTTCATGCCTTGTGCGCTTGAGCCAATCATGACCCTGATCTGTCATGGGTTTTGTGGGTGGTACACCCCAAATATTGATAAGTACCAACATTTCCCATCGCTCTGCAAAGGTGGTGCTGGTTTTGCATGCTGGCTTTAAAATATTTTCTGCATAAAACTGATGAAATGCTCCTTCATTTCTGGCTTTTTGTCCAATGTACACCTGAGGGTATAGAGACATTTGAGAGCTTGGTCTCTGTTATTTGGAAGTAGATGGTGTAGCTTCTGAAAGGGTAAGGGAGTGATCCAGTTGTTGAAGCTATCCCTGAATACCTCTCCATCCATGATGTCAAGAAAAGCCTCATCTTCCATGGAGAAAGAGTAGGCACAATCTTTTGTCTTGTTAAACTGTGGAGCCAAGACTATCTATAGTCATGTCTTGGCCTAGGCTGTCATTACAGTGCCAATAAAGAAGGCTTGACTGATGTGTAGAGCCAGACAAGGTTTCCTTGACATATATGGTGTTGGAGCAAGGATTGAGGAATGATGACCTTCCATTTAACAGAAAATTTGTCATGTACACTGTCCTACTGGCAGGCTTATGCATTTGCCCCAGACACATATCTCCTATTACAACCCACCCCAGGTGAAGGTGTTGTGCATATAGAGTGTCATGTGGTCCATTATGTTGTTCCTTCACTTTATAGAGTCTCAGTATCTCTTCCTAAGAGCAGAAGAATGTGTGCATTGGGATCAAGTTGTGGAATTTTGTCAGCCACAGGTTTCAGGTGCGTGTAATGTCATGCCATATCTGGAAAAGGAATTTCTGACCTATCTTCTGGAATTAGGTCACATTCCTACAGTGTGGGAAGATGTACCTTGATGCATCCATCAAGAGACTCAACCATGTAGTTGTGTGCTCTTCTTCCTGAGGTTTCCATCACACCTGTGCACGTCTTTAAGGTGTAGGTCACAGAGCTTCCTCTAATGCCAAAAATATCAAAGAAGTTGGACCATAGTAAAGACTGATTGCTTTGGTCATCCATGACCAGGTACATTTTTACTGCTTTCTCAGGAGGTTTTGCCAGATACACTTTAGCAAGACATATCTTTGAGCAAGACCTCGGACTACTTTCTCCTCCACAAATCTCCATACATTTTGAGGTTACTGCAGTAGGTGTATCTGCCTCTTGCTCTCCGCCATTCTGTTCCACTATTGCAGAGGGCTCTCTGTTTACAGGAGCAGGGTCAGGGTGTCAAGCAGATATGTGCCTGTCACTGTCACATTTCACACAGTTTGGTGTCATTGGACAGTCCTTCACCATGTGCTTAACAGGTGCACAACATTTGAATCAGTAGTTGTTCTCCTTATGGTAAGCTATATGTTCACTGAGTGGTTTACTTCTGAAGCTATGGCACTTACTGAGGGGGTGAGGTTCCTTGTGGAGAGGGCAATATGTCTTTGGGTGGTCTTGTTTTTTCCCTGAGAAGCTGATGTAGTTGGCACTCTCCACTCCTCTCTATCTTACCAAAATCTGAGTTCTGCTGCTTTGTCTCTCAAATCTTTTCTTGTAAGGGCTGGAACTGGACAACAAAAATGCAACCTTTGGGTCATTTCTTGTCCTGGCTTGGTTACGTACAAATTGAGAGAAATATTTGAAAGGTAGAAAAGCAATGGAGTGATCCTCTTTGTACCAAGACCCAAGTGTGATCCACGTATCTTGCAGTTCATATGGCAGGTTTTTTTTTGGACAGTGGGTTGGATGCCCTGAGCTGTGTTTGGATATCTAAGTCCAGGCAAATGACCTTCTTCCTTTGCTATTTCCAGATCTATAAGAAGGTCAGTCAGTTCCTGAAGCTTTAGATAATCTTTGTTGGAAATTTGGGGAAACTCATCAATTCTCTTGAATAAGGCACTTTCTATCATCTCAGGTGCTCCATAAGTTTCTTCAATCCATTTCCACAACATGGCAAGGCCTGTTGCTGGGTCATAAACATATACAGAGCTCATTCTTTTTGCCATCTCAGATGACTTTGGCCCTAGCCACTTAACTAGAAAATCTAGCTTTTCTCTTGCAGTCAAGGCCAACCCTCTGGTAATACAGATAAGATGATTTCCATCCCCAATAGTTTTTTGGGCAGTCATCAAACTGTTGGATGCCTGATGTCACAATTTCTCGTTTGGCAAGATATTCAACAGTTTCTGACATGACTGACATCTTGTTGAAAGAGGTGTTCAAAACTGCTGCACTCTGTGGTTTCAAATGCGGTTTTGGCATTGAACCTGATTGTTTAGGCATAATCTTAATGTTGGAGGTGTGAGGGACATGGTCATGGATAGGCTGGCTGCTTTTCAGGGTTTGGAAGCTTGGATTTGGATTTATCAAGTCTGCAGCAAATGGTCCACTCAAGGCAGCAAAATTATTTTTTAAAATTAACTTGTATCATGAAGTCCATCTGAAAGTCCTGTTGCAAGTGAGTCTTGAGTGCCTTGTGCATGAGCAAGACATTGTACATACTCATTGGTATGCTGTTAGGGGCTGTAGCAGGGGACTGCAATATCCTCCTCTTTGCAAGACTGCTTTTCCTCTTCCATTGTAGCTGCTTCCAAAGCTTCAGCTTTGGCTGAAGCAGCTGCTGCCTTTCTCTCCACTTTTAAGACATGTAACTTAGCATGTAACTCTGCTTCTTTATGAGCTGAGTCTGCAGCAAGGCATACCTTTTCTTTCAGCAAGCTTGCTTCTTCTGCAGCACAAGATACTTCAACTTGTGCAGCCTCTGCTTGAGCTCATGCTCTAATTGCTGCACTGGCAGAAGACCCACTAATACAACTTGAAGATTTGCTGTTTGAGCATCGGGATCTTGTTACTGCAGATTGCTGATATTCTGTATCCTCTTGTCATTGCATCTCATGTGCATGGCAGTTGGATGAAGAAGACATGAAGCTTGCAGTTACCAACACTGTTTAGTCAGTGAAGTTGTTGCCTTTTTACTATTCTGTCCTCATCTAATATCCCAATATCAGACTAGACAGGTAGCTAACACAGTGGATCCAGTAAAGATATGAGGCTCAAATAAGTTTAAGTTCTTTACTCATTTTCCTTGTTTTTCAGCTTTCTTTATGTCTCATTAAGTCCTTTCTTTGGAAAAAAAAAGGCATATATTTCCAAAACTCCACCAAAAGAAATTGCTGAACTGCAGGCTAGCTCAGTCATGCAGCAGTTAACATGATGACTGGTGTAATTAATGTAACTTAATGATCACTAGAGGGAGATTAACACCACAAAAATAAAAGTCTAAAACTTATAAAATAAATTTTATTTTTAAAATAAAAATTCCCTACACATTTATTCGATATGTTTACTTATTCTTGGGCATTGGGAAATATGTCTGTATATGGAATTAAATGTGCCTGGAAGCAAGGCATCTAAGGATTTTTCTGGGAATATTTAAAGACTTTGGGTGGCCTGACTGCCGGTTTGGATAGTTGAAACACACACACAGATATTTAGTGAACTGCTAGACATATTTCTGGAGTCAGGAACTGACTTGGGTTCTGCTGAAAATATGATTTATTTTTGCCTTCCCTTGCCCTTAGAAAATCCTGTCTCATTTTAGAGAGGGCTGGCTTGGGGAGGGCAGTTCAATTGGAATCAAATTGAAGGAGTTTTATTTGTCATCATTTCAAAAAGACACAATTTTCACTGCTAAGTGTGTATGGCTCTTTCTGAGTGAGACATAGTTTGGTTCTATTCCTAGCTTTGCTCTACCTGTTCTTTTATTGCTGCTTTTTATAAATGAAATGTTTTCAACTATCAAAGACTCAATGATACCTCTTTGTTGAGGTCTTGACCAAATATAATATAATTGTTTTTGCCCCTTTTCTTAATTTGATCTTTAAGATATTTTGAAGTTACACAGCAAAGTTCTCTCCTGTTTAAAAGACACTTGTCACCATGCAGACTGGGAAACTCAACCCAAAGTGACCCCCTGTTTCAGAGCAGCTGCTCATTTCCAACAATTATTCATTTTCTGCCAAGATGAACTGAACTGTACTTAAAGAGTTGTATAATGTGAATTTGCATCTATTACAGACATACAGTACTGTGCAAAGGTCTCAGGAACCCTATATTTTTCATACAAACTTTGTTATAGATTTCTATTTTATAACTTCTACATTATCAAGTCAGTACAAAACATTTTAGAATTACAAATATTCATTTTCCAGCACAAAATTAAATGTTACAGGGAAAAAAATTTTTTTTTATATCTGAGCAGCATATTACATAAGAGACCATTTTTCAGATTAAAAAAGAAAACATAAGAAAGGCTACTAGGTTTTGCTTCAAATCAAGAAGCAAGTGTGATGGTCAAAGTGTCCAGAAGAACTGTGGCTGGTTCTGCAAGCTGCTCAGTAGAACTTACAGCTCATTTCCTTATAAAACTGCGCTAATTGTACCTGAGACTACTATTTTTTTAAGCAAAGGGTTATCTCACACCAAATATTGACTTTGTTTCATTTATTCTGGCTTACTGCGATTCAAGGTATTTTTTTTATGTTGAAACATTGCATTTCTTTATTTTTAAGCCATTTTTGGTCTACAGCATATCTTTACGTGTGCCTAAGACTAAGTATAGTACTCTGCATGCCTTTGACTACTTGTGAGGAATTGGTGATGCCATTTCTCCCAGGTTGCTAATATTTTCATAGCCACAGTGAAACAGGAAAGCAGATGCTTAATTCTTACAGAGTACCCTCTTGCACTTAACATGTTCCCCTTGTGTAACATAATGCAAAACAAATGAAGTAATGTATATGAATGAAATATATAACATTTAAGAATAAATAAATAATATTGAATTCTGGTATAATAGCTCACAAACTTAGTCACCAGAAATGAAAACTGTGTTTTTGCGTGCTCTGGATTGATTGATCGATCACTAGGTTCAATCAATCAATCAATCAATCAATCAATCAATAGGTTCCCTGTTCTGACCATTTTTTCCACAATTATTTATTATTGACATTTTATTTGTTGAGTTTTATGTCAATTTTGACAATTTGGTTGCCATATGATAGTGTTTAATGAGGAAAAAGTTAGTGGTGATGTTATATGACCTGCCTGTGCAATGTGGACAGTATCTCCAAATGCCTCCAACATACAGTGGGGCTAAAAAGTATTTAGTCAGCCACCAATTGTGCAAGTTCTCCCACTTAAAAAGATGAGAGGTGCCTGTAATTTTTGTCATAGGTATACCTCAACTATGAGAGACAAAATGAGAAAAAAATCCAGAAAATCACATTGTCTGATTTTTAAAGAATTTATTTGCAAATTATGGTGGAAAATAAGTATTTGGTCAGTAACAAAAGTTCATCTCAATACTTTGTTATATACCCTTTGTTGGCAATGACAGAGGTCAAACGTTTTCTGTAAGTCT
>JAPEKM010000002.1:27820824-27832432 GCA_027575975.1 Cathorops multiradiatus
GTAGCAGCTGTAATAGACTGAGTTGTTTCTGCAGTACGAGCACAAGCCTGTAGTCCACCATTGTTGTTGTTATGATGCGTGCAGCGGCTGAGGTTAAAGGTTAGAGAGGTGGGGCTTATACATCATTTCTGAAAAAAATCCGCTTCTCTGTCCAGACAACTCCGGGCTAGCTGGCGTTTTAGGATTTTCCCACTCTGGGACCCGTTTTCAAAAAATACCACTTTCACACCTTGAAAAAGCCAGCTCCATCTGGACGCGAGGCCGAAACGATAAAGTATTTATGCGGATTCGACAAAAACATACTCGTGTGGACGGGGCCTTAGAATATGGCTCCAGCCACTTAGTTTTGTTATGATGGCTAAGGACTACAATTACCATGATAACTTTCAGACTGCAGTTCACATGAACAATCTTACACTCAAGTCACCATCAGTGAACAGTTAATAACTTCAACAATATAGACTTAATGTTAAAAGTATAATGAATTTCCTGGTTGCACAGCTGCATTTTTTTTTACTATATAGGAGTGAGCTATTATGATCACATTATCTGTTATCACCCAGATGAAGATGGGTTCCCTTTTGAGTCTGGGTCCTCTTACGGTTTCTTCCTCATGTCATCTCAGGGAGTTTTTCCCTTGCCACGGTTACCTCAGGATTACTCATTAGGGATAAATTTATTAGTTCATGTTTAAAATCTTCATTTTCCTGTAAATCTGCTTTGTGACAATATCTATTGTTAAAAGCGCTACACAAATTGACAACTATAATTGTCAACAGTCAATTGCCCCTGCTGCAGGTCTCTGTTTCACTCCCTATCTCTCTCACTTTCTATCTACTGTATATTGAATTTTTGCATTGCAAACACTAGTATTTCCTTCAGGAAAGGCAGATCTAGTTGAGGATTTTGGGGAAGATAGCAAACTTCCTCAGCATCCTACTTCTACCTGAGGAAGTAGAGTTGCTTACAAGCAGATTTCACCACTGTCTTAATGTGAATTTACAAGGTCATATGGTCAGCAAGGTGCACACCTAGGAACTTGATACTCCTAACTCTTTCCGCAGCAGCCCCACCGAAGTATAATAGAGCATCATTGTTATCCTGCGGCCTCCTGTAGTCCATGATCATCTCCTTAGTTTTGCTGATGTTCAGGCAGAGGGTCCTGTCATTGTACCACTCTGATAATGCTCTGAACTCATCTCTGTAGGCTGTCTCATTTCAGCCCAAGATGGTGGTGTCATCAGTAAACTTGAAAATGATACTGTGTCGCCAAGCACAGCTCCAATATCAATTTCAAGTTTGCTGACGACACCACCATCCTGGTCCTCATGATGGATGGAGATGAAACAGATCATTATGAAAGTTGGTTGAGTATGAAAGTGCACTTAAAAGCTGAAACAGAAAGTAAATACAACGTGGAGCTCTGCTCATTGTGCAGGCCGAGAAGAGCTTGGTATTGGGTTGGAAGAGGTTGGCAAGGGACTTTATGATGTGAATGAGTGTAGTAGCTTCCTTGGTGGCTTCTGAGTCCTTCTTGATCCTGGGCTTTGGCACCACTGTAGCATGTGGTGGGTATCGGGGAAGACTCAGAATACAAGTGGAATTTCAGCACAGCTCTATGGTCATGTTTATTTTCACTTTTAAAACTCAAAAGATATAATCCAACAATAAGGGGGGCTCTGTCCCATTTAAGTGCGTGTGTGTGTGTGTGTGTGTGTGTGTGTTGCATACTCCATCAGCTTTGCAACCTTCTCTCTAGTTATGATACCTGTAGCTACTGAAAGCACAAAGAAACACACAGGAGACTGGCAGCCATAAGACACAAGTGAGAATCATCACACGTTACCAGCTCCTCCCCATATGCAGCTGATGCCTGACCATGCTCCCAATGCCACAAGATCATATTTAAGAATGTTTAGGTAATTCTAAGTTTAAGCAATTCATAAAGATATGGCAAATCTAAAGAAACAAATAAAGTGCAAACTTAATATTCAGATATGACACACTTTAATGTGAGGAAAAAAAGTAAAAAAAAAAAAAGATTTGTCTCAGTTACAAATTCAAAAATAATAAGTACAATCTGAGCAAAAATCTGCATTAGTTTTTCATACATTAATCAATAAAAACAGTTAGTTGGATTGGACCTTACTACGTAACACATTTGTGTGAATTCGCAAAGATGTCTTGATAGTGTACCAATGCAGGTAGCTGCCTGCCGGGCGAAGTGGACAGTGTCTAGGCATACAGTGCACTTGGCTGCCCTCATGTTGAGACCCTGGGTGAACCGATGTGGGGTGCTGTGACTACCATGAGTACTGTGGTGAAGCCTCTCCTTTACACGTCGCACATATTCTAAACAGTGAACAGTTCAAAACAGCACAACTTGGTCATCTGTACATCATCCACTGCTAACCACATTATCCTGCCAACCCAAATGTACTCACCCTAACCTAAAAAAGATGATAAAAGCTGCCAAAAGCAATTTCAAAACACCCTGAGAGTATTTGAATAAATAGAAAGAGATAATCACCACAACAATTTGTCATGGATCCTATCAAAGTTGCCCATGATTAGTTGGTGTGGTGTGACATTCACCTTTTTAGTTGAACTACTGGATATATAATGTATCAGATCATGAACTGTAGTATGTAAAAGCATGGTCACTGGTTTTCAGTGAGGGTCCTGGCCCAAAGAGATAAGCTCACTGTCCCCAACAGCTTGTGTTTTCTGCAGTAGAAGTGGTCCTGAAGTATGATTTTACAATATGATTGCTACGCAGTAGAGAAATTTTAATGATGTATCATTGTTAACATTGTAATTGATGTACCATAAGAAATGACAGCATGATAAATTGCACTACATGATAATGACAATATCATAAAGCATATAGATTTATACTGATAAAAATTAGACTTATTTTGGAGCAAAAAGAGAATTCAACTAAAGTACTTTTTCTTTTTGTGAACAATGAGCTTATCCTTGGAACAAAAGAAAACAAGAATCCTTAGCCTAATGCATAATAACTTACTTTCAGAAGTGGCTCTCCTTATTTCTGCTGTGAAAAAAAGTATGGAAGATAAGAATGGCCCATTGTAAAATTTATTTCATTAAAAAAAATTCTCATTCAAAGTCAAAAAAACAAAAGTAACTAATGATCATATCAATTTTTAATTGTCATTTTCTTACAGATTTTTTTTTTAAGTGTAGGCAAAATGACTGGTCAGATGGACTCGGTTGATGAAATGGATGAAATACTTCTTATATGGAAATTCCCCAAAAGTAATGCCTAATTCCTTGGTAGGAAGAATGTCATAAAAATGAAGCTGTGTGCTAACCATCAGTGGTAGCTGTCTCCTTCCTGCGGCTGGAACTGGACTGTGCCAGGCTGGAAGGGTTGGGCTGGTGCTCAGGGGATTTGGTAGACTTAGTTGACATCATGAGCTGCTGTCGGGCCAGACCAGGAGTAGCAGGAGTACCACCATGATCCAGTGCTTTATGAAACTGAATGGCTAAAAGGAAAGGGGGCAAAAGGAACAAATGAGAATTTAAAAAAAAACCTGAGCAAAAATATAAATTTATTGATTGTAAGTCGCTCCTTTGTTTGAATAATGGTCATTTAATATTTTGTGTTTAAAGGCAAACAAAACCCCAGAAATAAACTCCTTTATACTGACAGATAATATCCATACATGACATGTTTGATTGTTCACTTGTTCATATTGATACCTGTATATTGTTTCCAGATTGTTTTTCTTTTAAAATAAAATGTCCCTGTGTGCTGCCATCTTACTCTCTCCGAAGTTCAAATATCATGCTCTGAGTACAAATTATGCGAGAGAATCTGAGATTGTGACATGACCTACAGAGCCTGAAATGTAGTGAATACATCACTTCTAAATTGTTGTAAACAATCCTGAAGATGAGCAAGTGTCAAGTGTTTGGCTATAAAAATAAGCCCGATCACTGAAGCAGTGAACACACACACACACACACACTGAGCAGACACATCCCTCGCCTATGGGAGCCTTCTGCTGCTTATAAACGCTATCACCATCTACTCATAATGTTTTTTGTTTTCAAAAAATTAAAATGTTCCTTGTATTTTTATGTGATATGCTTTTGTTTGTTTTTTTCACTGAGAAAATCAGTCTTTTTAGACAGCAAAAATTGCATTACTGTGTTCACTGTTTACTCGCATCTGTGTCAGTACTGCATATGCATTATCTAGCCCAGTCAGATGTACACTTAATAAAAGTGAAGTCTATTGATTCACGTATTTTGTTGCCAGTAAAAATCTTAGGATTACAGAAAATTTCTGATTCGATTTTTAGAATTAGAAGCCTTTATTTGTCACATATACATTACAGCACAGTGAAATTCTTTCTCTGCATTTAAACAATCTGAAGCAGTGAATACACACATACACAAGAGCAGTGCACTACAGCGCCCATTTTTTTTTTCTTTTTAAGAACTAGAAGCCTTTATTTGATGGGTCTGTGCTACTAAATGAAACGGCATACTAATGTGCTGGTTATGTCACAAGCGGATATCCAGCTTCAGTACAAATGGCTGCACCCAGATAAGCCTATTTTTTTTAGCAATATCATAAATATTTTAATTGATACATTTGATTTTATAAAGTTTTATTTTTAATTTAAGCTTGTGGGGGAGATGGGGGTACTTGCTATGATGATCAAACAGTGTTTATTTTTGGGTTTTGTTTGACTTTAAAGCCAAAAGATTTACTTAAATTAAATGCCATTTTTCTTATGATTTTCACAGCTCAAATTATTTGGCATAAAGATACAATTATTTTCTTAGGTTAATGTATACAATATCACACCCTCTCTAAGTTCCATGCGTGTCTTTTGGAGGGCCTCCTCCAGCTCTGAGCATCGGGCACGTTCTTTATCCAGTGCTGCCTTCATATCACTGTACTGCAGGGGCACAGGGGTCACAACAGGTACAGAGGCTGTCTGGGTCTGACCCTGGGCTGCCAGTGCTGCCAGCAGGTCCTCCCGACGCCTGCCACTGAAGATACCCTGCACACAAAGCAGAGCCAGAGTGAACCGCCCAGGCCCAAAGAGCTATTGACATATGCTAAAAATCACCCTAACCATAACTTTGCTCAGCAAGAATGTCCAGGGATTTCAATATTCAATCAAAATAGGTGTCTCTGTCTGCGTCTTACATATCTGTACAGTTCTGATGCTTGGGCAAAGACTTACATGCAGGCAAACTGAATGTGACAATATACCATATCTGTGTGTGCAGCTCCCAAAGTTACTGAATATAGCTTCCATGATCCTCAGCTCACGACCACATCCCATGACCTCTAGTCAAACATTTATCCCAAAAAAGTCACACTCACTAACAGTCTGCCAGGAAGCTCACTAGCTATCCTACAATGATTGGAACATTCCCATTAAAGGTGCATCCAGTGAAATGGCTTCCCGTTGTACACCTTCATTTGACAAGCTTTCATATTTTAAGAAAGTAGTTATATTCATGAAAAATGTATCATTCGAACAGTGGCAAGTGAAGTGATACAAACAGTAACACATCACAGTGCAGTTATGCTAAATATAAACACTTTTGGAATGCCATTCTTTCAATCAAATTAGTGGACAGGAACAAACTGTGGTATAATTAGTGTTTGACCATAGACGACTCCATATTTGCTGATTTAGTCTTTTATTATTTATGCCTGTTTGATGATCACCTGACCATTTGCCTGCCTCAAGTTTCTAAGTATTGCCTAATCCTTTGGTTTGTTTGCTACACTGATTTTAATAAAACCAGAAAACTTGCAATGTCCTTCTGTCTGCTTCATGACACAATACACCATGGTCATGCAAAACTGGACCACACTTATGTGGTTATAGGGACAATTAATAAGGGCTTCAGAGAGAAGCATTTTCAGCAAGCAGTTAGTTGGTCGGGGAATGAAACGAATGCCCAGCAGACTCTGACCTTTTTCTTCTTAGAGGGATGGTCTACCTTGGCCTGCAGGAAGTCTATAAGCTTGGTCTGCTGGGTGATGGTGCCCTCCATCTTCACCTTCTCGTGAGAATATGCTGCCTGAAATAGTTTATACAAAAATGCTTACATTTTCCTTTTAGTGTCGTTACTATATTTAGTTTTTAATACTGAATTTTATTAAATCTTGATTAATCACAGGTTCAGACATTAATTTATGAATATGTCAGGGGGAATACCTGTATGTTTTCCAGCTGATACTCCAGGTCTGTTCTCTCTGTCTTCAGTAGGTCAGTCTGATCCAGTGCATCCTGGAGGCCTTGCGTCAGTCTGAAAATATGACTCTTTTGCATGTCCAGCTGCTGCTGTAACTTTGCTTGCTGCACAAACGTGTACACACACAAAAACACAAATCAGAGGAGATTTCTGATTTTTGCTATATGAGCTGTGATCAAAATGTTCCAGGGCTGTTTCTGTTGCAAACGAAGAGAGTACAGTAAGGTCATGCGCATACAGCAGGAGCGATCAGTAAATCTCATGAGTCAGTGTGCCACATGACATTGCAGTGTCTACATAGGGACCTGTGTTACATGCATTTTTGTGATGACATGCACATTTGTGATTTAGCTATGGACCAGACAGCAAACATCAATTCTGAGTCAAACTCAGAGAATCAGAAACAGAGAACCAGGAAATGCTTCAGTAAGCTTACAACAAGCGAGCAGTGAGCTGGGTGAGGTCCTTTAAGTGGCGTTCATACATCAAGAGGGGCAGAATGTCATCCACCAGTGACAACTCATTGCTTCATTGCCATAGCCTTCCTGAAGCATTTCAAGGGTCTCCACTGCCAATGCTTGTGTATTGTGCAAATGTGTACCTGCATCTTATCACAAAAACGTGTGTAACACAGGTCCTGATGTTGCTAGGCATACACAGTAGACTTATGACAGCAACTGCTCACTTTTACTCCATGTGCATTATGTTTCTGTGCTCCAGTGACTCACAACAGGAACAGTCCCAGAACATTCTGATCGCATCTCATACATCAGCTGATTTTGAAGCATTCTCTTGCTGTATGTTGAAGTTCCTCTCAATTAGATTGAATGAATTTCTCTGTAAATATAATGATTTTATAGACTTCTGCCTTCATTCTGCAGCTACCATAATGAGGTAAATCAATAAAAACTAGTGAGCCTATTCCAGAAGAAGCCATGCATTTCATGCTCTGCCCCAGACTTCCACTCCGGAGATTTATCATCTCCCAGTTCAGTGCTAATCCGGATCCGGGACGTGACTTCCATTTTGCCGGCATTCACTTCCTGGTTTGCTCTGCTGTGTATAAAAAGGCCGTTCTCAGAAAGGGACTTTGCCGTCAATGGCTGAGTTGGGGGACTGAGGTGTGATCTGGGGGGAGGACAGTAAATTGGAAAAGAATGGAGGACAGTAAATTGGAAAAGCAAGAAAAGAAAGCAGACAGAATCTGATGGAGAAAAGGGAGAGGAAGAACAAAGATCTGAAATTGAAGTTATTTTGCAATTTCAATCTCCATGTATATTAAATCCCTTGAAGGTTAGCGATGCTATTCACAAGCTGGTAGGTGACGTACAGTTTATTAAAACCTTACGAGATGGGAACCAACTGATTATATGTAGAGACAAGGACCAGCAGCATGGATTAATGAAATGTAAATCATTATTTGGGAAGGAGGTTAAGCCACAAATATGGGAAGAAAGAGGGAAGGTTATGGGTGTAATATCTGGAGTGTCAACTGATATAACCGAAGAGCAAATTAGGGTCAGAGGAGTGCTCGTAACGAGAGATAAACGTTTCCTATTCACAAGAGAGGGTGTTAAGGGGCCTAGCCTGTTTGTATTGTTGACTCGAGAGGAGGACAAACTATCTGAAAGAATCAGAATTGGGTATGTCAGCTATATAGTAAGGCCATATATTCCTCCACCAATGAGATGCTTTAAGTGCCAGCATGTTGGACACATTGCAGTAGCCTGTAAGGGTAAACTTCGTTGTGCTAAATGTGGAGGGGAACATGAATATGGGAAATGTGAGAGAGGAGCTAAAATTAAATGCTGCAACTGTGGAGGAGAGCACAGTGCTGCCTATAAAGGCTGTGATGCACACAAAAGAGCGGTTCAAGCTCAGAATGTGAAGGTGAAAGAAAAGATTACCTTTCTAATTACCTCAGCATAAGTTAAATCTAATGATAACAACAGTAGAACAGCACTTGTGACTAAATCCCCAGTTCAAAGCATATGTAAATGCTGCCATGTTACCAAAGATACACTTATAGTGGAAAAGAGAAAGTTTGTAGCATTTATGGTGGAAATTAACTGTTCTGCCCAAGCCTTGTAGCCGAACAGAGAGAACTAAGATAATTGCAAAAGCGGAAGAAAAGTACCTGGAAATGAAAGAGCTGTCAGTAGAGCTCATTAATGCAACACTTATAACAGGGATAGGCCTAACAGATTCACAGTCAACATGTGGAGGTGGGATTTATTGATGCTAACCATTTTACAGTGGAATGCCAGGAGTCTAATTGCCAATGGACAAGAATTGAAACAGCACATTCAGGAGCAACCAGTCAAACCTACCATTATCTGCATTCAGGAATCTTGGCTAAAACCCTCACTTGACTTTAATATGTATGGTTATACAGTAGTGCGTAAGGATAGAACCCTTGCTATAGGGGCTGGAGTTGTCACCATCCAACATGGTGTTAGTTATAGAGTTCTCAACAGTAATGAAGAGCTTGAAGTAGTTATAATTGAGGCAGGGGTCAACAAAAACAATTAGAATAATTAACTTTTATAATCCTCGTCAAAAAATAACTAGAGAAATGTTGGAGAGCATATGTGATGTGGAAAACTCCAAAGTTATAGTATGTGGAGATTTTAATGCATATAGTACTGTGTGGGGAAGTGCTAGAACAGATGGAAATGGGTATATTACTGAGGAGTTTATGGATGACAATCAGTTAGTGTGTCGAAATGATGGAAGAGGCACTAGGTATGATGCAGCTCATGGTACAGAATCAGTAATAGACCTTACTTTTGTTTCACAACAAGCAGGTACCTGCACATGGGATGTGAGCAGTGATAATGCAATGGGCAGTGACCACTATCCTGTCTGGACAAACATAAGGAAGCAAAAGTATAAGCTTTGAAGAAAACTGGATTCCAAGATGGAAAATGAGAGAGGCCAATTGGGGTTTGTACAATTTTAAAGCAAGCAACAAATTAATTGAAATCATGCCAAATTTAAGTGATGACACTGAGGAATTGAATAATATGATCATAAGTATAATACATAAATCATCAGAAGAAACAATAGGTAAAACATCTGGAGCAAAGAAAAAGAAAATGGTACCATGATGGTCTGATGAGTGCAGAGAGGCTGTTAAAAATCAGAATAAAGCCCTTAAAATTGTTAAATATAATCATTCATTTGATAACTTAATGGAGTATAAAAGAGCACAGGCTAAGGCCAAAATAATTATAAGAGAAGCTAAAAGAAAACATTGGAGAGATTTCTGTAGTAACATTGGGACAGGAATAAAAGTTAAGGACATATGGGGAATGATCAGAAAGATGGGTGGCATAAGAAGGGACTTTTCTCTACCAATTTTAAGAGATAATGGCACAGAAACAGTAACTAGTAGAGAAAAAGCTGAGATACTTGCAAGATCTTTTGTAAGGATACATGGCTCACAAAATCTCTCCAGTGAGGAGTTATCTAAAAGAATGAGGACCATTGAAGAAAATAAAGATTTGCTGGGGCTGAAAGTTGAGGGTGAGAGCTCACTAGATGCAAATTTTACACGGTTTGAACTAAAAAGAACATTGATGGGCATTAAAAATACCTTACCAGGGAGAGATGGGATATGCTATAAAATGATTGAAGAACTATCTGATGTGGCAAAAAATGTGATTCTGGTTTTATATAACAAAATTTGGGAACAAGGAAAGCTGTCCACTGGGTGGAAACATTCAGTAATAGTCCCTGTAGGGAAACCAGGTAAAGATAAAGCAAATGTCAAAAGCTACAGACCAATAGCTTTAACATCTAACCTATGCAAACCTATGGAGAGGATGATCACTAAAAGGTTAGTATACAAACTAGAAAGTAGAGGGCTGATTACACCCTACCAGAGTGGGTTCCATAATGGAAGAACTACTATGGATCCTGTAGTCTGCCTAGAGAACGAGGTACGTAAAGCACAAGTCAACAAAGAATGTGTTTTGGCAACCTTTTTTGATATAGAGAAGGCTTATGATATGCTATGGAAATAAGGGCTTTAAATTAAATTGAATAAAATGGAAATAGGTGGTAAAATGTTCAACTGGATCAAAGACTTTTTAAAGGGTAGAACCATAGAGGTCAGGGTGAGATCAGAGTCATCAAGCACATACATAATATAAAATGGCACTCCACAAGGAAGTGTATGCAGTCCAATTCTGTTTAATATTATGATTAATGATGTCTTTGGTGGAGTGAATCAGAGGATAAACAGAGCACTATATGCAGATGATGGGACATTGTGGGTTAGGGGCCGTAATATTGACAACTTACAACAAAGGATGCAAACAGCAATAAGCCAGATTAAAAAAAGGTCATTTGACTGGGGGTTCCACCTTTCAGTGGAAAAAAATAAATTCATTTTGTTTTCTAAGAAAAGGGTAAAACCCATAATAGATCTTAAGATATATGGACAATTTCTTAAGCAGGTTAATGACATAAGATATCTTGATGTGTGGTTTGATAGTAAGCTCACTTTTAAAATTCATGTTCAGAAAATGATTGACAAGTGTAAGAAAGCAATCAATGTTTTGAGGTGTCTTTCAGGATACAGCTCGGGGGCATCAGGCTTTTCATTGAAAAGGATTTACATTGCAATAATCTGTTCCATGCTTGACTATGGATGTATAGTATACAAATCAGCAGCAAAATCCACATTAGCTGAACTGGACAGGGTGTAGGCCAAAGCTCTCTGGCTGTGTTGTGGAGCCTTCAGAACTTCACCAATCCCAGCACTGCAAGTAGAAGCAGGGGAAATGCCTTTAGGTCTTAGGAGGCTAAAACTCTGTCTAGCATATTGGGTAAATCTACAGGGGCATGAAGCTACACATTCCTACAAAACTGGTGTTAGAGGAATGCTGGGAATATGGGTGCACTGCAAACTGTAGTTTTGGATGGAACAGCAATAAAGAAGCAGATGACATGGAAATCAGTACTGTAACTTGCAGCAAAACCGTCAACCTGAGTACATTTTCACCTTGGTTTTTCTGCTCTCCTGTACTTAATCTAGAAACTAAAAACACAGCCAAGACATTTTATCAAAGTGTACAGCAGTATTTAGAAATCATGTATGATGATACAAATATTCACAGATGCATCCAAAGAACCAGCAGGTAAAACAGGGGTGGCTGTATATATTCCTAAATACAATGTTACAATTCAAAAAATAACCTCAGATCACCTCTCAATCTTCTCTGCAGAGATGATGGCCATCATAATGGAACTACAGTGGGTAGAATTTGTTAAAGCAACACTCCGGTTTTTTGGACACAGGGCCTCATTTCCGAGTCAACCAGGGTGTTAGAAATGTGTCCAGATA
>JAPEKM010000002.1:27832532-27842780 GCA_027575975.1 Cathorops multiradiatus
CAGCTGGGATAGGCTCCAGCTTGCCTGCGACCCTGTAGAACAGGATAAAGTGGCTAGAGATAATGAGATGAGATGAACTTTTATAATCCTTGTCAAAAAATAACTAGAGAAGTGTTGGAGAGCGTATGTGATGTGGAAAACTCCAAAGTTATAGTATGTGGAGATTTTAATGCACATAGTACCCTGTGGGGAAGTGTTAGAACAGATGGAAATGGGTATATTATTGAGGAGTTTATGGATGACAATCAGTTAGTGTGTCTAAATGATGGAAGAGGCACTAGGTATGATGCAGCTCGTGGTACAGAATCAGTAATAGACCTTACTTTTGTTTCACAACCACTAGCAGGTACCTGCACCTGGGATGTGAGCAGTGATAATGCAATGGGCAGTGACCACTATCCTGTCTGGACAAAAATAAGGAATCAAAGGATAAGCTTTGAAGAAAACTGGATTCCAAGATGGAAAATGAGAGAGGCCAATTGGGGGTTGTACAACTTTAAAGCAAGCAACAAATTAATTGAAGTCATCCCAAATTTAAGTGACGACATTGAGGAATTTAATAATATGATCATAAGTATAATGCATGAATCAGCAGAAGAAACAATAGGTAAAACATCCGGAAAAAAGAAAATGGTACCATGGTGGTCTGAGTGCAGAGAGGCTGTTAAAAATAGGAATAAATCCCTTAAAATTGTTAAATATAAATAATTCATTTGATAACTTAATGGAGTATAAAACAGTGCAGGCTAAGGCCAAAAGAATTATAAGAGAAGCTAAAAGAAAATATTGGAGAGATTTCTGTAGTAACATTGGAACAGGAATAAAAGTTAAGGACATATGGGGAATGATCAGAAAGATGGGTGGCATAAGAAGGGACTTTTCCCTACCAATTTTAAGAGATAATGGCACAGAAGCAGTAACTAGTAGAGAAAAAGCTGAGATGCTTGCAAGATATTTTGTAAGGATACATAGCTCACAAAATCTCTCCAGTGAGGAGTTATCTAAAAGAATGAGGACCATTGAAAGATTTGCATAAAGATTTGCTGGGGATGAAAGTTGAGGGTGAGAGCTCATGAGATGCAAATTTTACACTGTTTGAACTAAAAAGAGCATTGATAGGCATTAAAAAGACCTCACCAGGGAGAGATGGGATATACTATAACATGATTGGAGAACTATCTGATGTGGCAAAAAATGTGATTCTGGTTTTATATAACAAAATCTGGGAACGAGGAAAGCTGCCCACTGGGTGGAAACATTCAGTAATAGTCCCTGTAGGGAAACCAGGTAAAGATAAAACAAATGTCAAAAACTACAGACCAATAGCTTTAACGTCTAACCTATGCAAACTTATGGAAAGGATGATTACTAAAAGGTTAGTATACAAACTAGAAAGTAGAGGGCTGATTACACCCTACCAGAGTGGGTTCCGTAATGGAAGAACTACTATGGATCCTGTAGTCTGCCTAGAGAATGAGGTATGTAAAGCACAACTCAACTAAGAATGTGTTTTGGCAACATTTTTGATATAGAGAATGCTTACGATATGCTATGGAAAGAAGGGCTTTTAATTAAATTGAATAAACTGGAAATAGGTGGTAAAATGTCCAATTGGATCAAAAACTTTTTAAAGGGTAGAACCATAGAGGTCAGGGTAGGATCAGAGTCATCAAGCACATACACAACAGAAAATGGCACTCCACAAGGAAGTGTATGTAGTCCAATTCTGTTTAATATTATGATTAATGATATCTTTGGTGGAGTGAATCAGAGGATAAACAGAGCACTATATGCAGATGATGGGGCGTTGTGGGTTAGGGGCCATAATATTGACAACTTATAACAAAGGATGCAAACAGCAATAAACCAGGTTGAGAAATGGTCATTTGACTGGGGGTTCCACCTTTCAGTGGAAAAAACTCAATTCATATTGTTTTCTAAGAAAAGGGTAAAACCCTTAAGATATATGAACAATTTCTTAAGCAGGTTAATGACATAAGATATCTTGGTGTGTGGTTTGATAGTAAGCTTACTTTTAAAATGCATGTTCAGAAAATGATTGACAAGTGAAAGAAAGTAATCAAATTTCTGAGGTGTCTTTCAGGATACAGCTGGGGGGCGTCAGGCTTTTCATTGAAAAAGATTTACATTGCGATAATCCGTTCAGTGCTTGACTATGGATGTATCGTATACAAATCAGCAGTAAAATCCATGTTAGCTGAACTGGACAGGGTGCAGGCCAAAGCTCTCCGGCTGTGTTGTGGAGCCTTCAGAACTTCACCAATCCCAGCACTGCAAGTCGAAGCAGGGGAGATGCCTTTAGGTCTTAGGAGGTTAAAACTCTCTCTAGCATTTTGGGTAAATATACAAGGGCATGAAGTTACACATCCTACAAAATTGGTGTTAGAGGAATGCTGGGAATATGGGTGCACTGTGAACTGTAGTTTTGGATGGAACAGCAATAAAGAGGCAGATGACATGGGAGTCAGTACTATACCTTGCAGCAAAACCGTCATCCTGAGTACAATTTCACCTTGGTTTTTCTGCTGTTCTGTACTTAATCTAGAAACTAAAAACATAGCCAAGACAAAATTTTATCAAAGTGTACAGCAGTATTTAGAAATCATGTATGGCGAAACAGTACAAATATTCACAGATGCATCCAAAGAACCAGCAGGTAAAACAGGGGTGGCTGTATATATTCCTAAATACAACATTACAATTCATAAAAGAACCTCAGACCACCTCTCAGTCTTCTCTGCAGAGATGATGGCCATCATAATGGCACTACAATGGGTAGAAGAAGTTAAGCCATATAAAACAGTTATCTGTTCAGACTCTATGTCCTCCCTAACAAGCATCCAGACTGGGAAATCTGCGTGCATACAGGATCATTTAGATGAAGTTCACCAGATGATTTTCAGAGTAACTCAGCTAAAACTCGTTTTACAGTTCACTTGGTTTCCAGCACATACAGTACAGGTATTGAGGGCAATGAGAAGGTAGACAAGTTGGCAAAAGAAGCACTTAAATCAGAGCAAGTAGAAGTACAGGTTCCACTTAGCAAATCAGAATTTAAAGCAATAATCAAAGAAGGTATTCAGAAATGTTGGCAAGACAAATGGGATAAGGGGAAGAAAGGTAGGCATTTATATGGTATTCAACAGCAGCAACAGTTAAAAAGATGAGCTCATTCACATGACAGGAGGAAACCTGGTTCACCAGGCTAAGAATAGGACACAGGACTGAACAGCGGTCTATACACAATAGGGAAGCATGAGACAGGAATGTGCCCATACTGCAGAGAAACAGAAACTGTGAAACATGTACTTCTGATATGTAGGCAGTACTTTGAAGAGAGAGAACATCTTAAGAGGGTAACAAAGAACTCTGCCACATTGGGCAACCTACTGAGTCTACCTGGAACACAGTTTACAACCAAAACAGTAATAGATTTTCTGAAAAAAAAAAAAAAAACTAGCAAGAAGAATTTAGCATTTATTTTTGTTTGTTTTTTGTTTTGCTAATTTAGTTATTTGTTGACATCCCAATGTGATCACACCTCAGTGCAATAGATGGCAGTAATGCACTAAGCTTGCAAGCTGCCAATAAAAAGAAAAAAAATCACAGAAGAAGAAGAAGGGGACTTTGCCAGAACGTCTCATTGGTTTTTCACATCATCTCTGCGCCATTATTGCTTCTTGGATTTTGCTCTGTTTTGCCTGTTTCTTGTCACAGTTTTTTGAACTACATTTTTGTCTTTTTCATGTTTGTTGTGCTATGTTCTTGTCTCAAGTTTTTTGTCTGGACTATTTTTTTATGCTCGCAATTTTCATCCTTGCCTGCCTCGCTTTTTGTCCCTAGCTTTTTCTGGACTATTTTTGGTTTATTTTTTACTGCTATTAAATCTTTTTTTATTACTGGATTTACTGGTCTGTGCTCTGCTCTTGGATCCTACTCACTACATCTCACCACCCCTAACAGTACGTTCTGGCCAACATGGATCCAGCGGAACTGAACCATCTGAGAACGGCTATGCAGCAGCAAGGAGCCCTCCTCAGGACCCACCAACAGGAACTCAAGCAGATCACCCAGAACCTGGCCACCTTGTCCAACTCACTCAACCTTCTAGCCACACAACTCCAGTATTTCCAAGCCATACCTACCCCTGCCCAGCCGCCTCCTTCACCTCCTGCCACCGCTGCTTGCCACAAACCATGGCTTCCTTTGCTTCAGCCCTACAGCAGGGAACCAAGTACCTGCATATCTTTTCTGTCTCAGTGTTCATTGATCTTGGAGCTACAACCCATGGCTTTCCCCATAGAATGCTCCTGGATAGCTTATGTCATCACGCTCCTCACCAGCAAGGCCAGAGAATGGGGAACAGCGGTTTGGCACGCTGTTGAGTCCTTTTGTTCCAGCTTCAAGGACTTCTATGAGGAAATGAGGCAAACATTCAACCACTCTCTGTCCGGTTGGGAAGCGGCTAGAGAGCTCATGGAGCTACGGCAGGGGCCTCGATCTACCTAGGATTATGCCATCGAGTTCCGGATGTTGGTAGTGTCATGCAATGGGAATGAGAGTGCCCAGGTCGATGCTTTTGTACATGGCTTGTCCGATGTCATCAAGGATGAAATGGTATCTCAGGAACTGCTGTTGGACCTCGCCACTCTCACGGACCTCATCAATCATATCGATGCTCGGGTCCTACAACATAGGAGAGAGAAGAGCCACCTCAGCTGCAACTTCTCCCCACCTCCCGCCTCGTCCGTCGAACTCATGCAGGTAGATTGGGCACAGGTGTCAGCGGAGGAACAACTGTGCTAGCAGAATACAGGGACCTGCTTCTACTGTGGTCAGCAAGGACACATCTGTCGAGCCTGCCCGCTAAAAAGTACAAGCCCACCAATTAATCAAGGGGCCCTGGTGGGGAATGCACAGAACCAGTCCCCTGCTGACCGACCGTTGTTCCCCGTTATCACTCTCAACAACCAGCATCACCATCTTCAGGCACTCGTTGACTCGGGGGCGGACGGGAACCTGATCTGCCCCGCCACCGCCAAGGATCTCGGAATCCCGTTACTCACCCTCAAGGTCCCTCTCACCATCCTGACACTCAATGGCACTGGCTTGACCACTATCACTCACATCACCACCCTGCTCACCCTAAGGATTTCAGGCAATCACTCCGAAATGAGACAACTTCATGTCATGAATAACTCTCATGTTCCCATTATTCTTGAACTACCCTGGTTGATGCAGCACAACACCCACATAAACTGAACTGATCACACCATCTTAGGCTGAAGTCCTTCCTGCCTGGCCTCCTGCCTGAACTCTGCTCTGCCTCCCGCCAAACCATCACAGCCTTTGGAATATCTGAACCTCAAGCCAATTTTTAGTAAAACCCGAAGTATCCCTCCCTCCTCACAGGCCTTACAATTGTGGGATCGACCTCCTACCTGGGACAGCGCCACCCAAGGGATATCTCCACTCATGCTCACCCACCAAAAGACAGGCTATGGAGAAGTACATCATGGAGTCACTGGCAGCTGGGATCATCCACCCTTCCTCCTCTCCAGCAGGGGTGGGGTTCTTCATCGAAAAGAAGGACAAGTCACTCCATCCCTGCATTGACTATGGGTCTCAACACCATCATGGTCAAGAACCGCTACCCACTACTGCTCATGACCACAGCTTTCAAACTACTCCAGGAAGCTAAGGTGTTCACTAAACTGGACTTACGCAATGCCTATCACCTATTTATGATCAGGGAAGGGGACAAGTGGGAGATGGCCTTCAACACCACCACAGGCCACTATGAGTACCTCGTAGTCCCTTTCGGTCTGACCAACGTGCCCATGGTATTCCAGGCGCTAGTTAACGATGTCTTAAGGGACTTTGTTAACACCTTTGTCTTCGTATACCTGGATGACATCTTAATTTTCTCTCACTCCCTGGAGGAATATTGGAGTCATGTCTGGCATGTCCTCCAATGCCTGCTAGAAAATAAACTGTTCGTTAAGGTGGAGAAAAGCAAATTCCAAAAAGCTGTCTCATTCCTGGGGTTTATCATTGCTCTGGTGAAGATTCAAATGGACCCCCTCAAGCTGGAGGCAGTTGCTGACTGGCCCACTCCATCTTCGAGATGAGAGCTCCAGCTCTTCCTAGTATTTGTCAACTTCTACAGGTACTTTATTCACAACTTTAGCATGGTGGGCAGACCTCTCTCAGACCTGACCTCAACCAAGACCTAATTCAAGTGGGGGGAGGAAACAGAAAGCCTTTTCCACACTCAAGCACAGGTTTACCACAGCACACATTCTCACCATATCCGATCCAATCAAGCAGTTTATTGTCAAGGTCGATGCTTCGGAGTCAGGGGTCGTAGCTATACTATCCCAGAGGGCCAGTGACAACAAGGTCCACCCATGCTACTTCTCCCGCCAGCTATCCCCAGCCAAATGGAATTACGAAATCGGCAACCGAGAACTACTGGCTGTTAAACTAGCCTTGGAGGAGTGGAGGCACTGGCTTGAGGGGTCAGAGCTCCCCTTTGTAGTCTGGACCGACCAGAAGAATCTAGAGTACCTCAAGTTCACCAAACGCCTGAATTCCCTTCAAGCCCGTTGATCTCTCTTCTTCTCCTGGTTCAACTTCATACTCTCCTACCACCCAAGCTCCAAGAACGGCAAACCCAATGCCCTGTCCAGGATGTCCTCTTCCCACCAAGAGGAGTCCAAGCCGCCCGAGACCATCCTTCCTTCACACTGCCTGGTGGGAGCCTCCATTTTAGAGGTTGAGACACTCATGCAGAAGGCCCTGGAGCAGGACCCTGGTGAAGGTAACCCCAACAACACTCCTCCTAACCATCTGTTTGTTCTCTGTCCTGTGCGAACCCAGGTGCTGCAGTGGGATCATGGCTCCAAGCTGGCCTGTCATCCAGGAGATGCCCGAACCCTGGCCCTCATCCAGCATTGCTTTTGGTGGCCATCCATCAAGGAGGATGCCCAGGAGTTTGTTGCAGCTTGCAACACATGCTCTCAAAACAAGACGGCCAATTGACCCCCTGGTGGCTTGCTAAGATCTCTCCCGACTCCGCATCGACCTTGGTCTCAGATCGCCCTGGACTTCCTCACAAGACTCCCCAACTCAGGTGGCAACACATGTATCCTCACTGTTATTGACCGTATTTCTAAGACCGTCCATTTCATTCCTCTGCCCAAGCTCCCCTCAGCCAAAGAGACCGCAGAACTACTTGTCCACCATGTTTTCTGCCTACATGGTCTGCCTACCGACATAGTTTCTGACCGGGGTCCTCAGTTCACTGCACAGTTCTCAGGAGCCTTCTGGAAACTCATCGGAGCCACCTGTAGTCTCTCCTCAGGCTTCCACCCACAGACCAATGGCCAGGCAGAACAGGCGAACCAGGCTTTGAAGGTTGCACTCAGGTGCATGGTGTCCAGGAATGCCAGTTCTTGGAGCATTTTAAATTCTCGTAAATTGATAAATGATTGTGTCTTGCAGAGAACTGTAGTAAGACACATGTGTAGATGGCAAATTGGCCATCTGGGTGTGTATTTGTGAAAGGGTAAATACATGTCAGGTTGAGTAAAGAGAGAGAAAAAAAAGAGGAAAAGCCCTTTCTGCTTTTTTTTGGGCAGACTAGAAACCTTCCTGTCTATTGACGAATAGCAGTAAGATCATGACACATTTCTGTGTAAAAAGTGAGAATACATGGTCTTTGCACTTTCTCTCTGGCAACATTTAACGTTGGGCTGTCAGAAACAAAACTGACAGAAATTGAAAAAACTCCTGAAACCTATCCTTGTCAAAAAGTAAAATATATGTTAAGTAAGTATGGACTGGACTCATGTAACCAACTTAGGATGTGGATAGAGCAATGCAGATTAAACTACCTCCAGTGGGAGGTGGTTTAAGTGTATGACAGATACAGAATCTTGAGGAGAGGTTGAAACAAGTAGAGGAAGATAATGGAAAAAAGAAGAATACAGGTTGATTGGGATGCATTTAAAATGTGGCAAATGGAAGCTGTGATGAGATAAATGGGCATATATACATCAGGGTCAGGTAGAATGGCAGGGAAATAATCAGAATCTTAGTGCTTTTGAAAATTCAGCTTTGCTCTCAGAGGAATGCTGGCATTCATCCAAAACTCAACCCAATGCAGGAGTCATTCCCTCCCCCGTTCCCTCCATCTTCTCTGCCTCCAGAAACTGCCTGTGCCACTTTCTGCTGGTCAACAAATGCAGGACCATGATCAACCCATAGAGGAAACTGAAAAAGATGAAAGCTCCATACAGGTAGTGCCATCTATTCTAGTGTAATCGCACACAAGGTCCCACACAAAAAAGAAGGGAACTGAAGGCTCCCCAGTGTGTGCTGATAAAGGTGAGGAGGTTTGCACAGTCATCCATGTGCCACTGACCACTGTACCAGGTCCAGAGGGCCCAGTTATGGCCTAACATCCCTGGAGCCCAGAGGAGATTATGCAGATTGTTGCTGAAATAAAGGACCCTAGGAAGCATGGACTTTGATCTACTGAGCAACTTGACAGCTTCTGTAAAATATTCCTTCCTACCAGTCATGAATTACACCAAGTGTTCATAGAGAAACTCGGTTTAGACTTCAGCAAGATCCAAGTGATTAATCCAAGTGATTAGTCCCAAGATCACCGAGAAAGCAGATTGACCACAAGTCCTAGTCACTCAAGCTTCTTGCAAAGAAGAATCTGCTTTGCACTCACTGCTTGCTACAGCTTGCACAGAGAGTAGGGAAAGTAAACAAACAGGTACATATGCATTATACACTGATGAATTATGTTTGAAAATGGCAATATTTTCTCTGTCTCTAAGCTTTTAGTTTATTTTGTAGATCCAGGAGCGGGACACTGTCATTAGATCCTCAGAGTTTTCTAGACAGCAACAAAATCAGCAACTGATTCTGGAAACACTGTGGGCGCCTCTGGTCTTTGAGAAATTTACTGAGTCACTCCACTGTAGACTGGATGAGTTTGATACATTTGCATTTCTATTTTGTTTTATTATTGCCTGGTAAATATACTGGGGAGAGATCTGATGCACAGATTAGGCACAAGTCTTCTACAGTAAGTACCCCAGAGGGGTTACATGTAGTGTGAATCCCAGATGTTGAGAGTGCAATTATGAATAATGGTTAAATTAGATTAATCTCCACCCCTTTGTGTATGAGTGAAGTCTGGGGCCCTCAAATGTTCTGAATATGAATCATGAGCTGATTGAGATAGCAAAAATACACACTAGCCCAATTGGTACTGATTATATGTGAAAAGAAAACCTACATTGCACTGCTCACATTAGCAACAGGTACCCAGATGTTAAGTTCAAGTAGAACTAGTTTAAGGAAAGTAAAAAAACACCCATCAACTTGAACTGTTGTTGAAGTTATTTTGGGACAATCACAGGTGTGCCACGTTTGTGTAATCCCAAAGTGATTACCAACTAACATTTAGTTCACACATGGCTCTACACATGTCCTTGGCAAAAAAAAAGGGGGGTAGGTGGAAGGATTTGGGGATTTGGGCCCATGGGTGTTGAAGTGTGTAAGTGCAAGTGATTGGCAACATACCACAGATCAAAAATTACTGTACAGTAAAACAATAAATGCATTTCAAACGAATCAGTATTTCACTGTCTCTGTAGAGCAATGTAATGCTAACTGGTAAAAAACCTGTGCCAGAAACTGAGTGGCAATTTACTAAATTTACAGTTGATTCCCTATGTGTAGTGGAGGTCCCTAGACAGTTTTGGGCACAGGGCAAACATGATGTGGGACTGATAAAGGGTAATGAGCCTGTGGTGATCACCACAAAATCTCATCTGACCCTGTGAATCCCAATATCCCCTGAAACTTGAAGCTATAGAGGGCATTAGGCCCATGTTCAGTTCTCTAAAGGCAGCAGGGGTAATTGTAGATCACCCTAAGTCCCCTGTGTGCACTCCTATTTTCCTAGTTAAGAAACACACTGAGTGAAGATTTGTACAAGATCTGCAGGGTATAAATGCTCGAGCTCCCACTGTTCCTAACCTCGTACTATTCTTTCACAAATATTACACATAGTGTAATGGAAAGTTTTAAGTGTTAAGAAGATTTTAAACATCCAAGTTTAAATGCACAATTTCTACCACCTAAGCAGAAAGATTTTGTTTTTGAAAGTGTGTGTGTGTGTGTGTGTGTGTGTGTGTGTGT
>JAPEKM010000002.1:28026552-28041960 GCA_027575975.1 Cathorops multiradiatus
GCGGAGTCAGGGAAGGTAAGTGGCAGAATCACTACACCTGATGTCAGTTAACTTGTGTTTGTGTGTCTTCCCCAGTGACCGTGCCCTATATAAGGAGTGAGAGAGAAGAGGAAGGGAGCTCACTCTCCCCAACCAGACAACCTGTGTGTGTGGGTGCATGCATGGCTGGGAGAATTAAATCACTGGAAAGTGAAAAATAAGTGTTTTATGAACTCAACTTCTGGCCTGCCATTCCTCTGTGCTCTGCCCACCTATCCAAAGTTCTACAGTGGTGCCGAAACCCAGGACCTGAGCACAGAGAAAACAGCCCCATGGAGTCCTCCCCCTTCACCGACCTGGTCCACACCCTCGATGCAGCCCAGCAGAGCCAGCACCAGGCGCTAATCGACCTCTGGAAGGAGCAGGAGCAATGGTTCAAGGCCCTGGTGCTGGTGCAGCAGGAAGATCGACAGGCATTCCGGCACCTCCTCGCGTCGGCGGGATCCACCACCTCCACTGCCGCAGGTCCTTCCCACCTCACGCTAAGGAAGATGGGCCCGCACGACGACCCCAAGGCCTTCCTCACGCTCTTTGAGCAAGCAGCAGAGGCCTCGGGCTGGCCGGTGGAACAGTGCATGGTGCTCCTCCTCCCCCTGCTAACAGGTGAGGCGCAACTGGCCGTGCTACAGCTCCCCGCCGACAGCCGGCTGGTCTACGCCGACCTCTGCCAGGCTGTCTTCCAGCGTGTGGGGTGCACCCCCGAACAACATCGACAGCGCTTCCATGCTCTGCACCTAGAGGAGGTCGGCCTTTCACATTTGGCCAGCAGCTCCAGGACACCTGCAGGTGGTGGCTAAGGGCAGACAACCGCAATGCTGAGGGAATCATCGATCTGGTGGCACTGGAGCAGTTCATCTCCCGACTACCCGAAGGGACTGCAAAGTGGGTCCAGTGCCATCGCCCGGCGTTGCTGGATCAGGCCATGTGAGAGTAATCGATGGTCAAACGCTCCAGCCAAACGCCACCCCATCCTTCCCCTATTTTTCCATTATGAAAGATAGATTATACCGAGTGACGCAGGACACTCAGACTAAAGAACAGATCACGCAGCTTTTAATCCTAAAGAGCCACTGGGAATTGGTATTCCAGGCGGCTCACTTTAATCCCATGGCCGGACACTTGCAGTAGGATAAGACACTAGCCCGAATAATGGCCCGATTCTATTGGCCAGGGATTCACGGCGATGTCTGTAGGTGGTGTACGGCATGCCGCGAATGCCAGTTAGTAAATCCAGCGGCCATTCCAAAAGCGACTTTGCGTCCTCTGCCATTAATCAAGACCCTGTTCGAAAGAATTGGGATGGATCTCTACAGGCCATTAGATCGGTCAACATGAGTATATCGCTTTATTTTAGTCCTGGTGAACTATGCAACGCGATACCCGGAAGCAGTGCCTCTCCGCAATATCTCAGCACGTAGTGTTGCGGAAGTGCTCTATCACGTCCTCTCCCGAGTTGGAATCCCCAAAGAGATTCTGACTGATCAAGGCATTACGTTTATGTCACGCACGCTGAGTGAACTGTATGGGATATTGAGAATTAAGCCAATCCGCACCAGTGTTTATCACCCACAAATGGACGGTTTAGTCGAATGGTTTAATCGCACCCTCAAGAATATAATTAAAAAATTTGTAAGCGAGGACGCACGCAACTGGGATAAATGGCTCAAACCCCTGTTCTCAGTGCGAGAGGTCCCACAAGCCTCCACGGGGTTCTCCCCGTTCAAATTATTATATGGGCATAAACTGCAGGGCATTCTAGATGTACTGTGGGAAAACTGGGAGGAGGGACCTTCACTGAGCAAAAATGAAATTCAGTGCATTCTTGACCTGCACACAAAACTCCACACACCTAACCCAGGAGAATTTGCGGCAGGCCCAAGAACGGCAAGTCCGCCTGTACGACAGGGACACGCGCCTTAGGGAGTGTGCTCCGGGAGATAAAGTACTCATACTGTTGCCCACATTGTGCTCCAAATTGATCGCCAAGTGGCAAGGACCCTTTGAGGTCACATAGCGAGTTGGGGATGTCAACTATGAGGTGAGGCGACCGGACAGGGGTGGGGCATTAGATTTACCACCTCAATCTGCTAAAATGTTGGAACAAGGAGGTCCCCATGGCGTTGGTGTCATTGGTTCCAGAGAAGGCGGAGCTGGGGCCGGAGGTTCAAAAGGGAACATTGACTACCACTTCGGTCCCCTGTGGAGACCACCTCTCCGTGACCCAACTCATGGAGGTTGCCCGGTTGCAAGCCGAATTTTCGGACGTGTTCTCACCCCTGCCTAGCCACACCTGCCTCACAGAACACCACATTGAGACGCCCCCAGGGGTGGTAGTGCTTAGCTGCCCTTATAGGCTGCCTGAACACAAGAAAAAGGTGGTTCGGGAAGAACTTGAGGCCATGCTCAACATGGGCATCAGCGAGGAGTCCCACAGTGACTGGAGCAACCCAGTGGTCTTGGTTCCCAAAGCCGACGGGTCGGTCTGGTTCTGTGTGGACTATAGAAAAGTCAATGCAGTGTCTAAATTTGATGCCTACCCAATGCCTCATATTGATGAGTTGCTGGATCGACTAGCCACGGGTCGTTTTTATTCGACACTGGATTTGACAAAGGGAAATTGGCAGATCCCCTTGGCTCCATTATCACGAGAGAAAACGGCCTTTTCCACACCGGTTGGCTTACACCAATTTATCACACTTCCTTTTGGGCTGTTTGGGGCACCCGCTACACATTCCAGCGGCTTATGGACAGGGTCCTCTGCCTCCACGCCACCTATGCGGCCGTGTACTTGGATGACATTATTATCTATAGTAATGACTGGCCGTGGCACCTGAAACACCTGAGGGCCGTCCGTGGGTTGCTAAGGTGAGCAGGTCTCACAGCCAACCCGAAGAAGTGTGCGATTGGGCGGGTGGAAGTACGATATCTGGGCTTCCACTTGGGCAATGGGCAGGTGTGTCCCCAAATTAATAAGATGGCATCGATTGTGGCCTGCCCGAGGCCCAAGACCAAAAAGGGGGTAAGACAGTTCCTGGGGCTGGCTGGCTACTATTGCAGGTTTATACCTAATTATTCGGACATCACCAGCCCGCTGACTGATCTCACTAAAAAGGGGGCACCAGATGCGGTCCAGTGGACGGGGCAATGCCAGCGGGCTTTCTCTGAGGTGAAGGCTGCACTGTGTGGAAGGCCACTGTTACACTTCCCTGACTTTTCTCTCCCCTTTATGTTGCAGACAGATGCATCGGACAGAGGGCTGGGGGCTGTTTTGTCCCAGGAGGTGGAAGGGGAGGATCGCCCAGTGCTGTACATCAGCAGGAAGCTGTCGGTGCGTGAGGGGCACTACAGCACAATTGAAAAAGAGTGCCTGGCCATCAAGTGGACAGTCCTCGCCCTCTGCTACTACCTGCTGGGACGCCTTTTCACCCTCTGTTCGGACCATGCACCCCTCCAGTGGCTCCACCACATGAAGGATGCCAACGCATGGATCACCCATTGGTATCTGGCACTCCAGCCCTTTCATTTCAAGGTGGTCCACAGGCCGGGGGCACAGATGGTCATGGCGGACTTCCTCTCCCGTCAAGGGGGGGGGGAGTCGGCCGCCGGCTGGCCGACCAGCCAGCCTGAGTCGGGTGGTGGGGGTATGTGGCAGCGGGGGTGTGGTCAAGCGTCAGTCTGTGACAGGAAGGAGGAGTCATGGAAGGTAAGTGGAAGATTCACTACACCTGATGTGGATTAACCTGTGTTTGTGTCTTCCCAGTGACTGCGACCTTTATAAAGAGAGAGAGAGCAGCAGGGCGGATCTCCCCATATCTCCTGAACCAGACACTGTGTGTGTGTGTGTGTGTGTGTGTGTGTGTGTGTGTGTGTGTGTGTGTGTGTGTGGCAAGAAATGTGATAAGATGACTGAAAAGTGCCTTTAATAAAAGAGTTTTGGAACTCAGTTCGTCCTGCTATCCCTCTGTGCTCCACCCTCCCTACATTGCTACAGATTCTTTTTTCCTTTTTTTTCTCACACGCTCCATCCACTGCAACATGGAGATGAGGATATAAGGCTATCTTAGATAAGATAGAAGATAAGATAATTTTAAATCACACCACTACATGACCCTATATACTGACAACTAAACTTTTGATCTTGAGATGATGTGATTTCTTTTGAAGGGTTGTTTTTGATTTGAAGAAATCCTGGTGAGTTGTAACTAATCAACTATACTATGTGAACATGTAACTATCTTATTCAGAATGCATAGGAAATGGAAAATGAACCAGTCAGGATATGTTTTTGTTTTGGTATGCGTAATATGACATGAAGTCGAAAGCATCATGTTATTATGATATAATGTGCATGACTGTGAGATACTGGGTTAGCTATGTTAGCTGCATGGCTAGATTTTCTGGCTGGATAAGCTAGCAGACATCTTCAATAAAAATATTAAATGTAAACGTCTTTTCAATACACACAGTTGTTGTATGTTCATGTTAGGAAGTAATGACATGGAAAATATGATATTTAGCCGAAAGTACCGATGACCTGTGTAGTTTTGTAATCTAGTCTTGCTAATTGCTTTACACACGTGTATTCAGGCTGGGTTTTTTTCCCACTGCGTTTGGGTGCTGTGCATCGCTGTGCTGTGGATTCCACTGCCATCGCTGCCACATTATCATACGTCTTCCAAGGACTGATTGGTTACCGTCAAGGGAGTGGTATGATTGGAACATTGTGAACGTTCGAATCGGAACACAGAACTTTTTTTTTGTACATGCACACATTTTTTCGACTAAACCCTTTTAACACATTTTTTCTATTTGAGATCTCAATTCTTAAGGCCTTACACATTTTTTTTTCTTTTTACCTTTTGGGTTGTTGGATCCAACATAGGGTTATTGGTTTAATAATCTACATTGATATTTCATATGATAGGCCTACTGTGTGTGTTCTATGCAGTTGTGCAGACTTTCCTTGATCTGCATTGGTATTTCATATTATTGCTGCACTTGTCTATAGTTAAGAACAAACCTATATAATCTGCATTGGTATTCCATATTATAGTGAACCCATTCTATATGGTTCAAAAGAACTTTAATGATCTGCATTAATATTTCATATTACACATTATCTGTTTAAAGGATAGTATTGAAGATACATAATACAGTTGATGAGAAGTATGATTTCAGTTTAGTTTTACACCACACAACACTCATTTTTATTTTGTTTTATACACACTGAATTGACGTGCATTGACTTGCATCATATTTTCTATAATACAGAACCCTTTTCCTATAATCTGATTGGTGTACATGTGTTATTGTGGGTTGGAACGGCTTAATACAGTAATAAGCACTCACTACCGCAGTCTTCCTGTACAAACCTAAGGATAAGACAAGCAGACCTGATTTATTAGATGATTTATTAGATACCAAATCCTACCTAGGTAGGCAGAGTTACACAGTGACACTGGGTCCACATCGAGGTCTCGCTCAGCAGTTAGGCAATGAACTGCTCCAGCATCAGACAGTCAATGATGTGTTCCAGGTTGCATTCGCCTGCCCACATACAACCACCATCGGCAAGCATCTCAAAGCAGCTGTGTGCATGCAAATGGGCAGTCGACTTTGCTGTAGGCCAGCGCACGGAACCACTGGCAATGTTCTTCTGGGCGGGGCCTGATTTGTTGCAGTATCACCTGCTTCAGGTCCAGGTACTCCAGCATGCTGGTGGCCAGGAGCTGCCAAGCCACAAGCTGTGCTTCCCCTGACAGGAGTGGCAATAGACAAGCTGCCCACTGTAAGACTAAACACAAGCTCGCCTCTGTGATGCCCTTGAACAGCTCAGGGAAGGTTTTTGTGTTGACCGCAGGAATACTCGCTGACTGGACCAAGCCCCGTATCACCTGTCGGTCTTTCACCTATGCCTCACACAGGACCTGGAATTGCTGCTCCTGTTCGCTGGACAGGGTGAGCAGCTCTTGGTGCTGGCACTGGAGGTCAGCAGTGAGAGTCCTGAGGAGCTCCCTGACAGGTTTGGACTCCATGGCGGCATTTGTTCCTCAAGTTCTGGGTTTTAGCACCAGTGTAACAACTTTATCAAAGTGGGCAATGAGGAACTGGAGACAGATGCTGCGATTCAAGGTGTGCTTTTTATTATAACTACACTTTTCAGTGATTTTTATGTTCACCCATACATAGATGTGAGAAGATGCAAATCTCTCTCTCTCTTTCTCAGTACTGACCATCTGAAAGACATACAGAGACACATGTTAATAGACAACCAATAATTAGGCACAGGTGTACCGCATCACATGGTACCTGTTGGTTCAACCTGACTTCTCGCTGTTCACAGCCAATGCTCAACCACACCCTTGCTACCACAGACACATTCCCTAACAAAAAGTTATGCAAATTATCAAAACAAATAATCAATATCCTCACAAGTGTTATGTTACTTAGTGTCCTGAATGTAGTCCTTATGAAAAGTATGAGTGACATATTTCCCAGTAAAACACTCATGTCCCTATAATAAATATATACAAGATATTACACAGTGGCACAAAGATGTGAAGTTTAAGTAAAACACTTGCATCCATATATACATATGAAAGAAAACCACCATCAAAGCAGTGCTCTGCTTCTCACCCAACTGCTTCCACAGTGCTAAAGAAACAGCTTGTGCTTCAGCATAATTTTTTTGGACAGCCAGAAGCAGCATGGCCAGGGAGCGGGGCCCACTGATCACACACACACACACACACATCCTGGAGCGGCATAATCAGTGTATTAATTCATCCTCAAGCAGCCAGGGGAGTATAAAAAGGCACCATGGCTCTCAGAGATTAGTTGATTTGTGGATGTGTACTATGACTCATGTGCTCTCTCCATCTCTGTTTTGTGGCAGACAACCTTGTTGACAACAAGGAGGAAGATGATGAACTCGAGCCTGCTGCATGCTTTGCTGGTGAATGTCCTTGCTCTCCCCACCTCTGAGAAGCTGACAACCTCTGGTGCAGTCAGCGGCAGCCAGCGACCCCGCTCTAGGCCAGCTTGGCCTAGTTGCCCACTGCATGGACTGCACCACTCTCACTCTACAGTCCCCATTCACTTCCCCTGCACTTGTTTACCATCAAAATTCACCAGATTCTTCGCAGTGAGACTTGAGTTTTGTGCCTGTGTTCTCTTCACTTTGTAACATAAGGGTCACACTGGTGGAGAATGTTAGCATGAACACAACACTCCCACCTGCCCTCCACATGGAATCACTCCTGCAGCACCTCCTGGAGACCAGCCTGCAACAACAAGAGGTGACCCAGGAACTGGCTAAAGGCTTCTATGTCACCATCCAGGAAATGCTACAGCAAGGAGCCAGAGCCTCTCCCCTCCTCCGCTGCCTTCCAGACCCCAACAGGAGGCTCTGTCTGCTCCCTAAGCTCATCCCAGCGGACAATGAGGAAGCTTTCTTGTACATGGTCGAGCAAACAGCATATAGAGAGGGCTAGCCAGAGGAAGAATGGGCTCAGGCTCTGGCACCCCTCCACACTGATGAAGCCCAGCTGGCCCACTTTGGCCTCCCACCAGCCTCAGCAGAGGATTAGCCCATTCTGAAGGAGCATATCTTGGGGTGTTGTGGGTTCTCCTCCTGCCAAGCCATGACAGAGTTAAACCATTGGGCCTATTGGGCTGGCGTCAACCCCTGAAGCCAAATGGATGCACTGTTGAGGACTGCCAAGCACTGGCTGTAGCCCGGGCAGTGCTCAGCAGTGCAGGTCTTAGAATGGGTCACGATGGACCAGTTCCTCCAAGGAATGCATGGCCATGAAGAAAAGGGGCCCCCAAACCATGATATCTTCATCATAATGGACAATGTCACCCTGAGGCAGTGCCCCTCAGAAAGGCCACCTCAAAGCACATTGCCGGGTTCTGCTGTTCTCCTGTATGGGGCTCCCTAAAGACAAACTCACTAACCAAGGTATGACCTTTGTCTCTAAACTCATGGGTGACATGTGCCAGTTGTTACAAGTGAAGCAACTGCACACCTTGTCTGTTGTGGACAAGGGCAGCTAAAACTGGGACCTCCTTCTCCCATACAGCCTGTTTACCATCCTGGAGACTCTGCAGGCATTGACGGAGTTCACATCCTTTGAGCTCCTGTTTGGGAGAAGGCCCTGGGGCCTCTTGGACACCACTAAGGGAGCTTGGAAGGAGCAGTTTGTCCCACAATTGAGCACATAAGGGAGATGCAAGAACACATGGACAGGGTGGCTCCCATCATGCGCCAGCAACTACTCTTGGCCCAGGCTGAACAAAGCTGCCTCTACAACCAGGCTGTATTCAGGCTCCATTGAAGATTTGAGCTCTGGACTTGACTTGGACTGTGGTCTTGGTACTAGTTTGAACTCTGGATATAGCTTAGATTCGGGACTTGACTTGGACTCAGGACTTGGCTCTAGCTTGAACTCTGAGCATGGGTTGGACTCAGGACTTAGCTCTAGTTCAAACACTGGACATGGCTTGGACTCAAGACTTGGCTCTAGTTCAAACTCTGGACATGGCTTGGACTCAGGACTTAGCTCTAGTTCAAACTCTGGACGGGACTCAAGCAAGGGCTCAAGCTCTGTCAGCGCGTTGCTTCGATCCTGTTAGGACCTGATGGCAGGACAACAATGACATCTTCATGGCCAGGCGGCAGGACGACAGCGATGACGCCTTCATAGCCGGCTGAGGCAGAGGTTGCTCTAACGTCCTCTGACAGAAGTTCAGGAACAGGCTCAGGTTCTGGCAGTGGCCTTGACTCTGGCTTCAGCACTGAAGCTGGCACAAGTGCCAACTCTGGTGTAGGCTCTGATGCTCCAGCTGACCTGGGCACTGGCTCTGGAGTAGGCACTGACACAGGCTCTAGCACTGGAGATGACTCAGACACTGGTTCTGGAGTAGACACTGGCACTGACTCTGGCACTGGTTCTGGAATGAGCATTGGCGCAGTTCTGACTCAGGTACTGGCTCTGGAGTGACAGCCTTCTCCGCTGTGTCGGCCACTGGAGGGAACTCTGGAGCGAGGTTCTCCTCCGCTGCATCAGCCATCAGAATGATTGCCCCCCCCCAATTTTTTCATGGGATTCCTCCTTTTCCAATGATTCAAAAATGAACTTAAGCATGGCAAAGAAAGTTTGTGAGCCTTGAAGGCATAGGTGCTCGACTCGGATCAGGTAATCCACCAATCTGTGTGCTCTTCCATCAATAAACGTTATGATAAAGCTTACCCAGATGGGTTTAGATGGCTTCGGCTCTTGGATGTTCTCATAGAAGAAGTCACACTGCATGCTGAATCTCATAGGGTGATATATTCCATAGTAGGGTGCCGGGGGGTAATACTTCACACTGATCACGCATCAGCACAGTCCTTAAATAGGTGCACACATAGCTCCTTAATTAAGTTAAGGTGCACATTGTTAATAGCGTGCGTGCTGGAGTCCACATGATGCATACACAGCCCGAGCCGCGCCTTCAGCTGCATGCACCAGAGCATGCAGGACTGACATTCACAAATTGCTACTGTCTTTTCGGCTGTTTGTTTACATTCTAAGTGGAAATGATTTTGTCGGACGTTTTGTATAAAGGCTTTATTTATCAAATTTGCAAAAATAAAAATGCTGTTTCTCAAAATCCAGTGAATTTGGATACAATAAAACAGTTATTCCACTTAATCTCATCGTACATGGCTTATAGCCAACTCAGCGCTATGCGCCTCATCAGCTATCAGGTCCTGTACGACTCGATTTCATGGAATAACTGTTATATATTCCTGTTAACATGCAGCCATGCATGCTCCAATTAATATAAAGTGCCCTGTGGCAGCAAGTTCAAGTTCAAAGTGTTTATTGTCATATGCACAGTAAGGTCATGTCCTCTTGCACAATGAAATTCTTAGTTTGCTGTCCACCATGAATGCCAATTACAAATAAATAAATAGTCAGAAGAAATAATACAAAATAAAGGTAATGTAGTACAAAATAAAGGAAAAAAAACAGTATAGTACAAAATAAAGGTAAATGTAGTGGAAACTAGGCAGTATAATACAAAAATAAAGCAATGATCGGACGTAGCAGCAAAACAGGGCAGTAATGTGCAAATATCTGCAAACAAATGTAAACAGATGTAAACAGTCAAGGACAGATTACAGGGAGGTAATATGGTTATAGACTCTGGTCAGCTGTTCAGGAGTCTGATGGCGGAGGGAAATAAATAATTCTTTAGTCTGAGAGTCTTCCATTTCACACTTCTGTACCTCTGGTCTGAGGGTAAAAGTGTGAACAGTCCATGCTAGGGGTGGGTAGGGTCTTTGAGGATGGAGGCAGCTCTCCTGTGTACTGTGCGGTGGTAGATGCTCTGCAGAGAGGGCATTGGAGTTTTGGTGATCCTCTCAGCAGTCTTCACCACCCTCTGCAGGCATTTGCAGTCGATAGCTGTAGTGTTGCTGTACCACACAGTGATGCAGTTGGTCAAGGTGCTCTCAATCACACAGCTGTAGAAGTTGCTAAGGATCTTGGGCAACATACCAAACTTCCTCAGCCTCCTCAGAAAGTACAGTCACTGTTGAGCCTTCCTAACCAGCTGTGTGGTGTTAGATGTCCATGTGAGGCCCTCACTGATATGAACACCCAGGTATTCGAAGCTGCTCACCCTCTCGACCTCAAGCTCCCAGATGAACAGTGGCCAATGAGGTCTCCTCTCCTTCCTCATGTCCACTATCATCTCCTTTATCTTGTCCATGTTGAGAGTGAGTTTGTTGTCCTCACACCATGACACCAGACTGGCCAACTTCCTCCTGTAGGCCGTTTCATCTCCGCCAGTGATGCATCCTATCACTGTGGTGTCATCCATGAACTTCAGGATGATGTTGTCCTTGTGGGAGGCAACACAGTCGTGGATGAACAGGATGTAGAGGATGAGGCTGAGGATGCATCCCTGTGGGGTGCCAATGTTTGTGACAATGCTGGTTGAAATCCTATTACCAATCCTGACAGTCTGGTACCTACCAGTCAAGAAGTTGAGGAGCCAGTCACAGAGGGTGGGGTGCAAACCAAGTGTGGACAGTTTATGGGTGAGTTTGTGGGGGATGACCATGTTGAAGGAAGAGTCAACTGTAGTCAACAGAGAGCATCCTGATGTAAGAGTATTTATTTTCCAGGTAGGAGAGGTCATAATGGAGGGCAGCAGTAATGGTGTCTGAGGTGGACCTGTTGGGCATGTAGGCAAACTGCAGGAGGTCCAGGGTTTCTGGTATACTGCTCTGAATGTGGGTCAATACCATTCTCTCAAAGCACTTTGAGATGATTGGAGTGAGTGCCATTGGCCTATAATCATTTAGGCAGGTGGGTGGACTCTTCTTGGGAAGAGGGATGATGGTTGTGGTCTTGAAGCAGGAGGGAATGGTGCTCTGGCTGAGGGAAAGGTTGAAGATAGTGGTGAAAACATCAGCCAGCTCATTGGCACATACTCTGAGGGCCCACCCAGGGATGCTGTCTGGTTCTGCTGCCTTCCTGGGGTTGATCTTCCTCCGAGCTTTGTGTACCTGGCCTGATGAGACTGTTGGTGGGGGGAAGGGAGGCTGGGTGGTCCAGGTGTGTGTGTGTGTGTGTGTGTGTGTGTGTGTGCCTCCTCTCTGTACTGTAGCTGGAGGTCTCAAAGCGGGTGTAGAAAGTGTTGAGGTCATCCGGCAGGCTGTCTGTGAAGCTGATGGTGCTGGTGGTGGTCCCATAGTCTGTGATGTGCTGGAGGCCTTGCCACATCCGCCCGGGGTCAGCAGTAGAATAGAAGCCATCCAGCTTCTCTCTGTACTGTCTCTTGGCTGCTGTAATGGTTTTCCTCAATCTGTACTTCACCGCTTTGTACCCCGTCTCACTGACTGATCTAAATGCAAGAGAGCAAGCATGCAGCATACATCATACCTGACTGTTTACCCAGGGCTTTTAGTTGGGGAATTTCCTGATGTGTATGGTGGGCACGATGTTGCAGACACATGTGCTGATGTACCCAGTCACATACTCAGCATAGTCATGTATACTGACAGAAGAGTCCTCCAAAGTGACTGCAGCTTTAAACATATCCTAGTCTGTCCAAGCAAAATAGTCCTGAAGGGTGCTCTCCATCTCTGGGCTCCAGAGTTTGACTTGTTTGGTGACAGGGGTTGTTTGTTTTAGTCTTTGTCTGTAGGCCGGATAGAGGAACTAAGAGAAGTGGTCCAAGTGTCCGAAGTGGGGGCAGGGGGTGGCCCTGTATGCACCCTGTATGTTGCTGTAAACATGGTCCAGTGTGTTCTTATCATGGGTGGGGATGTCCACATGTTGATTAATATTTAGGGAATACAGTCCGTAAACTGCACTGATTAAAGTCACCAGCGATGATAAAAATAGCGTAGGAATGAGCCATCTCCAACACACTGATGTCATCGTGGAGTTTGCTGAGTGCTGTTGTGGAGTTAGCTTGTGGAGGAATGTAAACAGCAGCCAAAAACACAGCAGTGAATTCCCTTGGTAGATAATATGGGGGGGGGATTTAAGCAATAACAGCTCCACATCTGGAGAACAGTGCTTCTAAACAGTCTGTATATCTCCACATCAAGAGTTGTTAATAAACACACACACCTCCCCCTTTAGCCTTACTGGAGGCTGTGGTCTGGTCTCCTCAGTGTACAGAGTGAGTCTGTAGCTGAATGGTGCATTCTGGGATTTTGTCTGAGAGCCAGGTCTCGGTGAAAATTAGAGCACAGCACTCTTATTTCCCGCTGAGCTGTGATTCTGGCTCTTAATTCATCCAGCTTGTTTTCCAGAGACTGCACATTGGCTAGCAGGAGGCTGGGTAGCGGTGGTCGGCTAGCGCAAGCTTTTAGCCTAGCATGGAACACACACACACCCACCACACTTACATCGCCATCTCCGGAGCACTCTCCTGTGGTCCTCATGCTCACTTGGGCCTGGTGCTTCAGGGCCTTCCTGGGGCTGGTGGTGGTTGCGGGAGTGAACAATGAGTTGTAGTTCCGGTGGTATAAAGTCAGTAAATTCCAAATGGCTGTGTGTGTTAGCGATGTCCAGCAGTGCCTGTCTGTTATATGTTAGCAGTTTTAGTTTTAGTACATTTGTGCACTGCAGAAAGAACAGAAAATACACAAAAAAGAAGAAAAAGCCAGCATACAAGAGCGAGCAAGCAAATATGTCTGCCTCAAGGGGAGCCATGACATTCATGGCACCTGTTTGACACCATGATTAACAGGACAAGCTTCACTAATGTCTCCCCTGATCGAAACCTTCCAGATATGTTCTCATGGAAGAGCTTCATGAGCCATATCAGTCTTTCCAGGCATCCATACACTTCTAGTTCCTTCCAAAGCATCTCTCAGTCAATGGTGTCAAAGGCCTTTGAGAAGTTTACAAAGACCACATCCTGTACAGAGGTTGATGTTGCTCAATGGCTTTCTGTTGGAGTTGTCTCAGGGTAAAGAGACAACTCCAAGACTTTGGAGGTAGATCTGCCAGCCCTGAAACCATACTGACTTTCTGGAAGTACATCTGAGATTTTTTAAATTCAGTTTAGAACTGTCTTGGTCAGAATCTTGCCTGCAATGGAAAGCAGAGATATGCTACAGTGGTTTCCACATTTGCTCCTTTCTTTTTGTAGATGGTCAAAATCAGTGCATCTTTGAAGTCTTGGGGAAGACACATGTTCTTCCAACATGCATTGTACAGTTTTAAGAGTGCAGCTGTTAGGCTGGGGCTGCCTCACCTCAACACTTCAGCTGGGATGCCATTTCGGGCGGGTGTTTTGCCACATCTAGTATCCTTCAGTGCTTTCTCAAGCTCATCTGATGTGATTGGTACACAAAGATTTTCTCTTGTTGGTCTCCTCTCAAGCCAGCGACATGTCTCAGGAATGCCTGACCCTTGCTGGTTTAGAAGACTGAAGAAATGTTCCTTCTACCTTCTTTTTATGTCTTCCAGATTTGTGTGGAGTATACTTCCTTCAGCACTTTTCACTGGTACCACTACATTTCTTTGCAGTCCATAGAGAGTCTTCAGTCCAGAGAATAATCCATGGAAGTCCTTACTGTCTGCCAGTTCCTCAGCTTTCTTGTACCACCATTTGTCTTTCATGGCTCTGATTTCACATTGCTCTTTCACATTAATATATTTGAAAGCTTTCATGATTCTTTCTGAGTTATCTTTTAGATGTAGGTTATAAATTTTGAATATTTCTTCTAACAAAGCTTGGATACAATCAGCCTGTTCTTGAAACTAGTCTAGTGTACTTTTCTTCTGCTGTGCAAGTAGATCACTTGCAGTTGTGTATATGTAACATAGTTAAAAGAAGCTGAGTAAATCCAGCTAAATGTGGGATAAGCGCCCTCTGCTGTCTAGTGTGTGTGTTGCTGGAAGGGTATGGAAAAAGGGATTGTGGGTAATCCTCAGTGAAAATGAGGATTCGAACACGAGGTAACGTGTCTCTTAGTCTCGTGGAAAAAAAAGAAAATAAAACTTTGTTTATAGTTGTTGGAGTCATGTAAAATTAAGATCAAATTGATACACAGTATTCTGTATGTTTATTATTGATTTTTTTTCATGCTCTCCACAACTTCTGCTGTGTTTTGTTGTGTATTGTCGCTGAGAGAATCAAGTAGCATGGAGCTAGCAGTATTAGCTTAACATGATGCTGTTTTCTTCTGTAGAGACTGATGTGTCCATGAGAGATGAGAAAAGTGTTACTTACCATTGCCCTTTCTGTCATACATGCAGGTATGTGTGAGAATGTTAAAAGACAGCAGATGTGTGTTATGTTGGTTAAAAGTTATTTTGTGTTTATTTCATGCCAGCTACTGGTATGTTGAATATAAAAATGTAAAAAGGTAATACTTAAAAGATGTCTAGCATGCATTTTATTTTGAGGTTCGATTTTTTTGAATTGTGGTTACATTTACATTTCATACACATTCACACTTATTCATATTTACATATCATATATTGCACATTCACTTTTTATTTTATTCACAGACTACTACGATTACAGTGTAAAAATCCACTATACGATCACCCTAAAAGTATTGTATCACAACTCCATCTTATTTGTGATGTGAGTGAAAATGAGGATTCGAACACGAGAGACTGATGTGTCCATGAGAGACGAGAAAAGTGTTACTTACCATTGCCCTTTTTGTAATACATGCAGACAATAAACCAGCTATTAGTAACAGGCAGTTACTCTAGGAGAGCTGGACAGGCCGTATAAGGTCCTTAACCCATCAGCAGGCCCAGTATCTGCTCCTTTGTGCAAGGAAGAACAGGATGAGCACTGCCAGAACCCTACAAAATGACCTCCAGCAGGCCA
>JAPEKM010000002.1:28315106-28327510 GCA_027575975.1 Cathorops multiradiatus
TGCATCAGGCTAATCAATTGGCTACACATAACATGCTGTTGCCTGTAGGCCTACTCTGCACACACTTCAAAACACTAGGGTGTGTGTGGGGGGTCTCAAATGGACCTCAGAGGGAGGGCCCCGTTTGGCTTCCTGCAGGGGGGCCCTGTGCATTTGCGTTACGCCACTGGTCTGCATGGGTTTCCTCCGGGTGCTCTGGTTTCCCCCCACCACCCAAAGACATGCGGCTAACTGGCTACTCTAAATTGCCCATACGTGTGAATGGTTGAGAGGAGAAAACCTCTATAATAATCCAGTAGAAGGCAACAGGAAACCACTACTGTAATTCTTTCTTAGAAACTTGATGGCTGGATGAAAAGCTGTCAGAGCAGCCACATCACTGCAGTAATATGCCAAATAGAGAGAGAGGTGTCAGGATATTGAATGTTTAAATAAGAGACCCAGTTATGTTTAAATGAAAAACTGTAATTAATAAAGGTAAGACTAGTCAATGAAACACGCTCACGCTACATGACTGAGGATTTTTGTAAAGAAATAGTGCCATCTGCCGTTTTGAGATAGAACTGCATGCAATCTTCAAACAATTTATGAATGAATTTGCACACTATGTTGGTTATGAAGGTGTGGCAGTGGGGGCATTATCAAGCATCACCTGCAGACTAAGAAGAGGTGGGTTGAACAGGCAGGTAATTCTCACCTATGTGATTATGGTGAATGTGTGGCTTGTCTTTTAGGGAAGCTGTGAACCAGAGAGAGAGTTAAGCTGAACTCTGCATTTGTGTATGTGCATATTTGTTTTTTTTTCTGCAGGTGCAGAATCTCATTCTCTTTGGAAATAATCATTATTTTCCACTAAACTTAAACTCCAGTCACAAATATGTTGTACAGAGAAAAACTAAAACAAAACACTTACTGATGAAAACAAATTCAATTATTTTATTTAAATTAGTACATTGGACATTTTTTTTTGTTTTCTTTTAGATGTAATTTTGTTGTTGTTTTGCATGTTTTATTTTTGTTGTGTAGCATTATTTAGGTACACTGGAACCTAAGAAAATGAACATAAGATTGTAATAATAGTATAGTGGTGTGTGTGTGTGTGTGTGTGTGTGTGTGTTTTGGATCAGGGATCACGCCGCAGTGATGAGGATGTGCTGGAAGAGCAGGTGCGGAAACTGAGTGAGGAACTGCGAGAAGCACGAGAGCATTATGAACAGGAGCAGGAAAGGGTACAGAGCACTCAGGAAGACATGCTGAAACTCCATAATCAGGTACATATCAGAATACAGTGAAACAGAAATGAAATTTGAAAAAAGTTTGACACTGTAGTTTGACATGCCTTAAATCATAGGCTCATTTAGATTTATTATTCAGTTGATCTTGACTTCACTGGGATATTCCATCATCTTCTTGTAGATTGCACTTCTCTCCTTAGAGGTCTGCTCATCACAGGAGGAGAATAAGAGACTAAGAGTGTCGGAGGTTCGAGAACCAAGTGAACAACTACAAAATGCCATTCGAGACCGAGATGCTGCCATCGCCAAGTAGGCCTTCATTCCATAGACTGTTTTCCTATCTTAAAGAAATAATCCCCAATGTTTTTACAAATCTCTACCTACTTTATTTGTAGAATACAGTATGTACAAATACTAGGGAAGTGAATATAAGGAAGTAAAAAACCTAGAAAACCTGTTTACTCAAAACTTACTTATATCAGAAGCCTAAGGACAGTTTATACTATATATACAGTCTATATTTTTGTAAAATGCTTTTATAATTTACATTTTTTATATGGTTTTTAGTCACATATCTTAGGGAGCAAAGTGTGAAGTGCTTGGAATCCTTTTGTTTTCCTTAGTAAATCTTCTTCAGCTCAGACCAGTCAGTGGGAACCAATCTGTAACCATTTAGAGTCCTAGGGCTTTTGCAAACTAGTCATAGAATTTTTTTTTTTTACAAATCTTCACAAATTTGGTGCCAAAATACTTAGTGGATTCGATTATATCAATAATTACTGGGAAAAAATGCCACATGCTAATTAATGATTGTAGCATGGAATGTGGTTTACTCATGCAGCTGTCATTCGTGATTTGGGTGTATGGATCTCTGTGAAAATCAAAAGCACTGTTAATTCTAAGGATTCTGTGTTGTTAATACTGACTCTGAGGAAGTATGCAAAGTTTGGGAGATGGTCATCCATATGGGGCAGAGTTCATAAAGTTTCTCATGAACCACAAGTCTGATCAAGCTGAAATTTAGTACACTGCATCTATGCACTAATCTGTAAAGGGATTTCTGATGATTATCTGCTTAGTAATATATATGTGTGTGTGTGTGTGTGTGTGTGTGTGTGTGTATAACCTTGGCTTGCATCAAACAATGAACTTTCAGCAGGCATTTGACAGGGTTTTTGCATATGACACTGAGCTATTCTGAGTCACAAACCTTGAATGGTACATTATATTGTAAGAAGTTTGTGGACACCCGACTATTGCATCCATATGTTGCCCTTCCCCAAACTTGATTTTCTACTTCTGCTTGGAGTGTCCCTCAATTGAGAATAACTTGTTGCTGCTGAGGATGGTACCGATCGGGAGATTGTGAGTTCTATTCACGGTTGGGTCATGGTACCTACTACCATCTGGCAAGGCACGCTGCAATACAGATGTGAGTTGGGAGTTAAACTCTCGTGGTTACCAGAGGACTAGCCCCCCACTGTAACCCTAGCTATGTAATAGGCGGGAGGCCGAGGGCTATGGAAACGGAGATCGGCGCCGCCCGATGCGCCACAAGGCGCGGGAAGGACTTTGACTTTTTGCTGAGGATGGTCCTATATGATTAAGATTATGACAATCTTATTGCCTTAAGCTTGTTGTGAGATTGCTGTGTCCCATGTGGATACATTAAAGATTACTGTGGATAGTCACATCACAACTCTAAATATTGCACTTCTTAAAAACAGTTTATGCCCAAGTTTCTCCCTTTCTTTAGGGGATAATCTCACCTGGATATTGTAGACTTGTACCTAAAAACTGTTGCTCTAATTATAAAGACTCTGATGCTCATAATGAACACCCTTGCAACATCGTATTATTTGTTACTGTTTATAGTATACATCTATGGAAGCATAACAATTTACAAGCCCACTATCCTCTATCCTCTTATACTCCCACTGTCCTCCCACTATCCTCTATCCTCTTATACTCCCACTATCCTCTTCTATCCTACCCAGAAGAGCATGGGTTCACCATTGAGTCTGGTTCCTCTCTCAGTTTCTTCCTCATGTTGCCTCAGGAGTTTTTCTTTACCACTGTTGCTTATGGCTTCTACTTCTGGTTTGCTAATTAGAGAGCTATGTCTGAATTTCTGTAAAGCTATTTGGTGACAGTCAATTTTTAAAAGCATTCAATAAATAAAATATAATTTAATTTAATTATGTTCCTCTGTGGTCTCATTATTGTTCAAATCAACTTGATCAGAAATGGCCAATGGAAGAAGAGTGGGGAAAGAGTGCTTGGATTCCACAGATTATTTTCAGAAATAAAGTACAATTAGACATACAGTACTGTGCAAAAGTCTTAGGTACCCTATTTTTTTTCATACAAACTTTGTTATAGATTTCTATTTTATGACTTCTACATTATTGAGGCAGTACAAAAAACATTTTAGCGTTCCAAACATTCATTTTCCAGCACAAAATTAAATGTTACAGGAAAAAAAATTGAATCTGAGCAGAATATTACATAAGAGACCATTCTTCAGATTAAAAAAAAACCCATAATGAATGCTACTGGGTTTTGCTGCAAAATTATGTAGCAAGTGTGCAAAGTGTCCATAAGAACTGTGGCTGGTTCTGTAATATGCTCAGTAAAACCTCATTTTCATATAGCTCATTTCCTTATAAAATTGCACTAATTGTACCTGAGACTTGTTTGTTTGTTTGTTTGTTTGTTTGTTTGTTTGTTTTAAGCAAAGGGTTATCTAACACCAAATATTGACTTTGTTTCATTTATTAGGGCTTACTGCTGTTTTTAGTAATTTTTTTTTATGTTGAAACATTTAATTTTAAGCCATTTTTTGGTCTACAGTATTTTTTTTACATGTGCCTAAGACTTTTGCACAGTAATGTACATTATAAGTTGGCTTTAAGTAAAACACATTCTTGGTTCTAATCTCAGTGTAGAGAAACAAGCACATGAAAATGACTGGTAGTTGGATAGTGATTGTATAGTAACAGTAGTGAAAAGAGATTAGACTGAAAGAAACACTAGATTATTGTCCCTTTATAAAGTATTTGGTAATGTAGAAACTGAATCTGCTTTTGTAGAATCTGCTTTTACAGTGTTATGATATTGAGGATACATTATTTACATTATTTTTCTAAATTCATGTATCCCCATAGGCCAATCATGACCTTATTCTGTAAAGCATATCATGTCCTACAATGGGATTAAACCCTTTTTTTTTTTTTTTTACATTTTCTATATCTATACTTCAGAAAGAAAGCAGTGGAGATGGAGTTGGCGAAGTGTAAGGTAGACATTATGTCTTTGAACAGCCAGCTCCTTGATGCTATCCAGCAGAAGTTTAATCTGTCCCAGCAGTTAGAAGCCTGGCAGGTGGGTCAGGAACACCACAAGCATGCACCTCCTTACACACAGACACATCAGGACACCATTTTTAAACATATTTTGAAACATAATCTGTGCTGGTTTATACTGGGACTAGATGACTAGAGAGATTACATACTAGATCTCTGACTAGTGCATAGAGAAGCATGAAGATATGCTACTCCACCCTTTTCCTTTGTAAGGTGGTGGTGTGTTGCCTGGCTATACTGTGCAATATGGTTATTAGGATCTTCCCCCACTCCTGTGTGCACTGTGTCTCTAGTTTGTTTCTATTTACTGTCAATTATTTCCTATATTTTCAGGAATAATGCATTGTTTTTCCCTTTCCTTTGCTCGTCGTGTGTGTGTGTGTTTATATCCTTGCCTCTCGCTGTGTAACTCCGAGCTCTCCTCTCTCCTTGTCTGCAGTTTGCCTCCTCAGGGCTGTTCACTGTGTGGCTCTTGTGGTTTCTGATCTAGTGGCCTTTTTTAACTTCCATACAAACTCCCTCTCCCTCTGTGGTAGCCCCTTCCTGCCTTAGAGGTGAGCTTTTATATGCCTCTTGACATATACAAATATCTTCTGTGTGAATTTGACACAGCATGGAGAGCCATCAATTTCACAGAAACTTTTATCCATTATCTTATCCCTCAAACATTACAGTATTTCCATCAATTTCCGGTTTTCTTGATACTATTCATATTCATCTTATAAACATCACATTCTTTCTGTTTTATATACCAATAAAAATACAAGGGTAAACTTAAGTTCTTCCTCTCTGTCACCCTCTCACAGGATGATATGCTCAGCGTGATAGATCAGCAGCTGATGGATATGCATCAGGGGGAATGGAGAGACTCTCTTAACTCTTTCTCTGGGGCTAAGGCTAGTACCTACGGCTCCTCAGGAGCCTCTTCCAGGGGAGCATCCTGCCTTTTTGAAGGGGAAAAGCACCTTTGCTCATTTTTCAAGAAGACATGAATCTGTCTAGGACAAAGATGGAGAGAGATGCTAAAAGTGTAAAGGAAAAGCAGTGGCATACCATGATTGACAGAGCCAAAGACTAAGACAGTAAAGTTAATAATCAGTAAAGAACAAAATCTTGTTCTGAAATACTGGAGCTGTTTTTGCACTTTAACTGTCCTAGGCAGTCCTCTCCTTCAGATACAACCCCAAATCAGAAAAAGCTGGGACAGTATGGAAAATGCAAATAAAAGAGAAGCAGTGATTTCTACATTTACTTTGACTTGTATTTCATTGCAGATAGTATGAAGCCAAGATATTTCATGTTTTGTATGGTCAACTTAATTTCACTTGTTAATATACATCCATTCCTGCTTTTCAGGCCTGCAACACATTCCAAAAAAAGTTGGAGTGGAGGCAATTTAGGGCTAGTAGCAAGGTAAAACAATTAAATAATTGTGGCAGCTGGGGTAATGTCAAGTATCAGTTGTGGATGGCGAGGAGTCAGGTAAAACTAGCAGGCAACACGTCATGCGTTTCACCTGTGTTTGATTACTGGCAATCTATTTACGTGTGTCTTTTGTGTTCTTTCAGGAGAAGCCAGTAAGCAGAGAGCAGTGGCAAACCATTACTATTAGAGCTGGGGCTTCAGCTCAGCCAAAACTTAGCCAGACACATCAAAAAAAGCAACAGAACAAAGGATTTTGCAAGGGATTCGCAGCAGGGTGCCAGGTAGCTCCACTGGGTGTAGTTGTCAATGTTGATTTTAAAAGTAACTAAGTAAATTACATAGGGAAATGTATACTTAAGTCTGAGTGAAAAATACTGGAGCAAGTGTGTGTAACGGACTATAACCAGTCAGTTACTCTAATAATAACTAAAAGTCTCTGTGTGGCTAATAGATGATGCAGAGGAGGCGAAAAGTTGATCTGTCAACATTTATTCTGGAAAACAATGAATGACAGGGCTATCAACACACAGAGACAGAGGAAAGAATTCTGGCATCCCCTTTTCCAGACATCCCAAGCACGATAAACATAATTTATTTATTTTTTATTTACATCCTGTTTAGTAGGCTGGTTACATTACACTGTCTGAGATAAAACATACTATAATAGTTGTGCACTTAATATTGATCGTATAGTGTAGTTTTGATGACAGGGCTATGAACACATTGAGACAGGGGAAAGAATTCTGGCATCCCCACAACATAATACACCAGTTAGCAAACAGCCAAATGACTACTCAGATAAACACTCAACTTTTCACACAGAATTTTACAATGCTAATTTACATATTAGACTTGATACAAACAGCAGATGTGTGTCAAAACATTCTTACATCAAAAATAAACATCATATCTTGGGGAAAAATACTGTATTAATGATTATTGTCCATGCAGGATTCACAAAGCCAGCATACCCCGTTCCAAGCATGATAATGTCCACGTGTGTTACAATAATTAACACCCCATCAGAAACAATAGTGGAACCATTAATGGAACCCAACAAATTAACATATTTTGCAATAGAGGGATTTGGGGAAGTTCACAAAAAAAATTAATTCATATGAAATTTTGGCAATGCTACATGTGCATGGAAGAAGAGTATGGAGATAGAATAGTTTCTCAGTCGTTAACCTGTGCATATTGCTCTCCAACTCACAATTAAGCTAGCATTGGCCTTCCAGAAGGCTGAGGGTGATACATTTTTGGTCCATCCCACTATAAATTAAAATCTGATTGGTTAATTCATCTGTCACTTCCTATATAAACATTCATTGCCATGGCCTTCTGTCCTAGCAATGAAGTCCTATCCAATGAGTAAACTAGCTCTAAACTCTTCTTAGCCTAGAGACAACAAACAAAAAAAATCTCATTGGATAACTCTATTTTAATGTTTTCAGGACAGTAATCCCTTCATATCTGAAGCAAATTTATAGAAAATGAGGCCAAATTAAAACTAGAAGAGAATTATTATAATGGAATTATGAAATAAATTAAAGAATTAAAGAAATTAAATATAACATTTGAAGTGCTATGTTTGGGCCTGCTCTGAAGGCCTAGAAGGCCCTGATGGTTCCCCTGTGCCAGAGAGAGAGCTGAGCCATCCAACACTCTGTGTGTGTGTGTGTGTGTGTGTGTGCGCACATGTGCGTGTATGCATGCATGCATACCCTGTAGAGCAAAATGAAGTCACTGAAAACTGAAGTTAAAGGAAAAATAAAACACACCTTGCGTTGCCAAGCCTGTCTTCCATTTTCTTATTTCCCAAGAGCCATAGGCTGTTACACAAGTGCCAAAACCCAGGAATTGGGTAAGAAACGCTGTCTTGGAGTCCACGCCAATTGTCAAATCTTCCAGACCTTCATCAGCAACCACCAAACACATCAGTGCTTCCAGGCTCTGCACCAGGCCCAGGCAAAGGACCGGCAGGTGATCCAGAGCCAGGTCCAGCTATTGGGTACTCCAGCCGCTATTCCCACGGATGCTGTTGCCAAGCCTCACATTCTGCTGCTCTGGATGGGTCCATGGGAAAACCCCAAGGCCTTCATGGAGCTGTTTGAGTGTGTTGCCAAAGTGTGCTCATGGCCAACCTCGCAGTGGGTGGTCCACCTATTGTCACTCCTGTCAGGGGAAGCACAGCTTGTAGCTCAACAGCTCACAGCTGCCAACCTGCTGGAGTATCTGGACCAGAAGTGGGTTATTCTGCAGTGGGTCGGCCACACCCCGAAACAACGTTGGCAACACTTCTGTGCATTGACATACAGTGAGATCGTATTTGCAATCGGCCAACATTTCTGAGATGCCTGCCGATGGTGACTGCTGACAGAAGAGTGCAATGCTGATGTTGTCATCTACCAAACACTAGTGGCGTGGTTTGTTGCTCAGCTGAACGTAAGGAACTTTGTCCTGAGTCCAGTGCCAGCACATGGCATCTCTGGAGGAGGCGGTCTGACTAACAGAAGACCATCTATGGGCATTTCTAGGAGGAAGCACCCCCTTCTCTCTCATATACTCTGACCCCTCCCCTATTCCTGCACAGGAGAAGCAGGGTCAATTCCCCCAAAGCCTGCTATCCAAACCTGTGTCCCTCACTGTTTTCTCTCACCCTCTTGTGCCTCTGTGCCAATGCTGCACTAAACTCTCTCTCTCTCCACAGATCAAACCATTCATGTTCACCAAGACTAGGACAAACCCTAGGCAGGTCTACAGGTGCAGTGGGAAAGCCGGACATTTCTGGAATCAGCGTCTCCTTAAGGAGGTGGGAATTCTAATCTGCATTTCTGATGCACCTTGGGCTTCCCCTGATCAAGCAGGAGCATACCGAGTGGCAGTGAGTATTCAAGGGGGTACACATCAGGCCTTGGTGGACTTGGAATGTGATCAGACCATAACTCCTCAAAGCCTGATTCAATGCAGGGCACTGGGGAAGTGCACAATTGGACAATTGGTGAAGGTGAGATGTGTACATGGGGATATTCACAAGTATCCACTGGTACCCATCACTATTCAATTTGGGGTGAAAAATATAATTTGGAAGTGGCCGTTAGTCCTCGCCTCACCTATCCACTGGTTTTGGGAACCAACTGGCTGTGGTTTAAAGCTCTAGTAAAACACTTATTTGTGGATGGGTCCTGTTGTAGAAAAACTTGGGGGTGGGGGGGTTTGTTTTCCCATTGCAGCATTATCTGGCTAAGCAGTCCCAGGGCCATCTGCATCAACTCCACCTCGGGGAGACACACTGAAAGTGGGGAGGGCTCTGTCCCTCCATGTGTACATGGGGATTTCCCTTCAAGATTTCCCACTGGAGCAGTTGTAAGATTAAACTCTGTGGCACGCTTCACTTATGATCAAGTGAAAGGAATCAATGGTCAACACCTCCAGCCTAATGTTGCACTCTCCTTCCCATATTTTTCTTTTATTAAAGATAGGTTATATTGAGTGAGACAGGATAATCACACACGAGAGGAAATGACCCATTTCTTGGTCCCGAAGAGGGATACGGAACTTTTATTCTATTATAATCCCATGGTGGAGCATTTAGGTCAAGTTAAAACACTAAACTGACTCATGACTTGCTTCTTTTGGTCAGGCATTCACGGCAGTGTTTGCCGATGGTGTGGGGCATGTCGCAAATGTCAGCTAGTGAATCTGCCGGCCACACCAAAAGCGTCATTGTGTCCTTTACCACTGACTGAGATCCTCTTCTAAAGAATTGGCATGGATCTCATCATGCCATTAGATCGACCTGCACAAGGGTATCATTTTGTGTTAGTCTTTGTGGATTATGCAACGTAATACCTGGAAACAGTGCCTCTATGCAGCATTTTTGCACACAATGTTGTGGAAGCACTCTTCTACATTAGCTCCCAAGTCGGGATTGTAAAAGAGATCCTGACTGATCAAGGCAAAACATTCATGTCATGCACCCTTCACAAACTGTACAAATTACTGCAGTTTTAAATCAATTTGTACCAGTGTTTACCATTCACAAATGGATGGGCCAGTCAAATAATTTAATCAAATGCTTAAAAACATGATTTGTGAGTTCATTCATGGGGATGTTAGAAATTGGGACAAATGGCTTGAGTCCCCTTTGTTTGATGTCCAAGAGATCCTACCAGCCTCCACAGGGTTCTCCCCATTGGAATTATTGTATGGTCACAAACCTCATGGTGTCCTGGACATCATCAGAGAAAACTGGGAGAAGAGACATTTTAATCTAAAAAATTAAATTCAGTACATTCTTGACCTGAGAGTAAAACTTCACACACTGAATCACCTAACCCAGGAGAATCTGTTCCAGATGCAAGAATGCCAATCTCGACTGTATAACAGAAGCGCACATAAAAGAATTCACACTGGGAGTTAAAGTGCATCTTTTACTACCCATGTCAAGCTCTGAATTACTTGCAAAGTGGCAAGGACCTTCTAAGGTCACACGGCAAGTTGGAGAAGTCAGCTATGAGGTGAGGCGAATGGATAGACCCGATGCACTTCAGGTGTACCACCTCAGTCTCCTGAAACTGTGGAGGTTCCTGTGGCTCTGGTGATGGTAGTTCCTGAGAGGGAGCAACTCAGACTGGAGGTAAGTCTAAAAAGTGTGGCCCAATTCAACCCGGTCCCCTGTGGAGACCACCTCTCACTGTCACAGAGAGCACACATTACAGGAGGAATTCTCAGATGTGTTTTCATCTCTGCCCAATCACACTAGTCTCATAGAACACCATATTGAGACTTCTTCCGGAACTGTGGTATGCAGCCACCTGTATTGGCTTCTACACACACAAAAAAAAGTGGTTCGGAATGAACTCAAGGTTATGCTCAATGTGAGGGTAGTCACGTGGTGATAGGAACAGCCCAGTGGTTTTGGTTCCTAAACCCGACAGGTCAATCTGGTTCTGTGTAGACTTTAGAAAAGTCAACACGGTGTCTAAATTTGATGCATATCTGATGCCTCACACTGATGAACTGCTCAATCAGCTCGGTGCGACTTGCATTTATTCCACACTGGATTTAACGAAGGGATATTGGCAAATACCCTTGACCCTATTATCTTTAGACAATAATGGCCTTTTCCACTCCATTTGGGTAACACCATTTTGTCACACTTCCATTTGGGTTGTTTGGAACTCTAGTGACATTTCGATGACTCATAGACAGAATCCTCCACCCACAAAGTGCATAGATTGCTACCTATTTACATGATATCATCATTTACAATAATGCTTGACAGCAGCATTGACAACATCTGAAGGCTCTCCTGAGATCCACGAGGCATGCAGGACTCCGAAGACCCAAGTGAGCAACTGGTCAAGTGGAAGTATGGTATCTGGGCTTCCACTTGGGTCATGGGCAGGTGCATCCCCAATGTGATAAGACTGCAGTGATTGCAGCCTGCCCAAGACCCAAGACCAAAAAGGGTGTGAGGCTTGCTGGCTATTACATAAGTATTGTACATAATTTTTCAGGTGTCACGAGCACGCTGACTGACTTCACTAAAAAGGGGGTCCAGAGTCAATTGAGTAGACAGATCTGGGCATCAGATCTGGTACGGTAGCCATGTGAATAGGCTTTCACCCAGTTTAAAGTGGTTTTGCGTGGAGGCTTGCTATTGCATTCTCCTGACATTTCGCTCCTTTTGTTCTTACAGACTGATGCAGCAGACAGAAGGCTGGAGGCCATTTTGTCCCAGGTGCTGGAGGGGAAGAAGCACACTGTGCTATACATCAACCACAAGGTCTCAGTGCGAGAGATAACACAATTGAGAAGGAGTGTCTGGCCATCAAATGGGTGGTCCTCACTCTCTGATACTACTTGCTAGGATGCCCTTTCAGTCTTTGTCCCAACCCACCCCACTCCAGTGGTTCCACCACAAGAAGGATGCTAATGTGTGGATCACTCATTGGTATCTAGCATTTCAACCCTTTAAGTTCAAGGTGTTCCAGAGGCTGGGGGCAAAGATGGTGGTGGTAGCAGATTACCTCTCACACCGGGGGCGGTCGGCTTCAGGCCGGACAGCTCCCCAACCTGAGTCGGGCAGTGGGGGTATGTGACAGTGGCGTGTGGTCAAGCATCATCTGTGGGCAGCAAGGAGTCAGGTAGAACTGGCAGGTTACATGTCAACAAGTTTCACTTGTGTTCAGTGACTGGCAATCTATTCTTGTGTGTATTTTGTGCTCTTTCAGAAGAAGCCAGTAACCAGAGAGAGAGACAGTTGAGCCATCCAACACCGTGTGTGTGTGTGTGTGTGTGTGTGTGTGTGTGTGTGTGTGTGTGTGTGTGCACGCACACGTGTGAATTCAAGAGTATAACAGAGTGAAGTCAC
>JAPEKM010000002.1:28350852-28362009 GCA_027575975.1 Cathorops multiradiatus
TTATAAGGCGCACTGTCAATTTTTGAGAAAATTTACGGATTTTAAGTGCGCCTTATAGTCCAGAAAATACAGTAATTATTTTCAACCTCTTCCCTGTGCAGGAAAGGAAAATAAAATCATATTGTGTGGTCTTCTTCACCCAAATGTGATAAAATGTCACTACAACACCCAATATATAACCCCCCGTGTGCAAAATTGCCAGGAAAAACAAGAAATTCTCTTTTAGCTTGTTTTCTCTGCCAGGTGGGGAAAATGGCAATTGTGCTGAATCATTGTGCTCGCATGGCTGTCCCTCTTCTTCTCCATCCCAGGGCATGAAACATTTGCTCCTGCCTGCCCCTTCAGTTTGGAAATAAAATTGCAGCATACATGTGCTTAAGTTTCTTCCTTTCTTTAGGCCATGAAACCTTGGACCCTGAATTAGTAACCAACCATAATGGTTTGTGTCTACATTTTGTGGATGCTTTTTTTCCGAATGAAAGAACTAAAAATGATAACATTTTTCTGATTTTAATATCAGAACCAGTGATAATCCAGACTGTAGGCAAGGGGAGGCAGACCGGACTTGGATGGCACTGGTGAAGGATTTCCGTTGCCCCAGCAAAAACCAGGGCCCGCGTTATGCACGGGCCTGTCCAAAGTCCATCTACTCCCCCACTCCCCACAGCCCAGACACCACAAACCCTAGGAAGCATCAATTTTTCTCACTTGTCATCCAACCTTGTCCTTAAGTCTTGGATATAGGTTGTAGGGGTTGGTGATCAACCAGGTAGTCCTGGAGTTAGATAAGGGGTAGTTGTGGTTAGGGTGAAGGATTCCCATTGGCCCAGCATAAGCTGGGGCCTGCATTATGCACGGGCCTGTTCAAAGTCCATCTACTCCCCCACTCCCCACCGCCCAGACACCACATTCCCCAGCAACCATAATCTTTCTGTACCTTAATCTTGAATGTTGGTCGAAGGGGTTGGTGAGCAGTCAGATGGTCCTCAACTAGGGTTCGGGAATTGGATTGAGGGGAAGGTCAAGATCCAAGATTTGATTTTAGTGGTTGAGATTAGGTTTAAGGATTAGGGTTAGGGTGAAAGATTTCTGTTGCCCCAGCAAAATCCAGGGCCTTCCATCTGCACGGGCCTGTCCAAAGTCCATCTAATCTCCCACCCCCCACAGCCCAGACACCACATCCCTGAGCAAACAATTTTTCTGTACCTTAATCTGGATGTTGGTCGAAATGGTTGGTGATCAGGCCGATGGTCCTCAACCAGGATTCAGGAATGGGATAAGGGGAAGGTCCAGATCCAATATTTGATTTTAGTGGTTGAGATTAGGTTTAAGGGTTGAGGTTAGGGGTCAAGGTTGGGGTTAGGGTTGGTTGCAGAAGTTGGCAGTTGTGGTGAATAGCCCTTAAAAACAAGTCTGATTGACTGGATACCCCCACTAGGCTTAATTGGCTGCTCACACTCAGAGCCTTTGAATTCTGTATACAATACCTTGGACCCTTTACTAGCAATGATTTGCCGTTTTAACTGTAAAACCTTATAATTCTTGACCCATGACTTTAACCACTTAACCAGCCATTATTGCGTTCTTAAACTCTAAATGGTCTGCTTCTTAACCCAAAACCTTCACCACTGATCAGCAATGATTGTGACTTTTGATCTCAAAATTCTCTGTTTCCCAAGTCAACCCCTTGACCAATGACGGATACAATTTAAATAAATAAATATTTGCCTCTGGTGGGTCCAGAGTTGGAATTAGCAATCAAAAGAATAATCCCTGAATCGGGAAAATTCAGTGTCAAAAAATTATGCTCCATAGCAATTTAGTTTCTTGTGACATTCTTGGGGATTTGTATGCCATCCCCTCATGCATTGGCCATTTCTAATGTGAATCAAACCTTCTGTTGCAGTGTTTCAGTTCAAATAAACCATCAGCCTGAGGCTTAATAAAATTCTAGAGCAAAATGCATTTTCTTTGTGAGTTTTATGACTTGAAATCAGCAAAGTCTAATTTGCTATTATATGAGGTTGTTTATTACTGTAAATAACCATGGCCACCCAATCTTATGCAGTATTTACCACTCATATGTGGCTAATACCCCTATCATATTGCTAACAGGCAAGGAAAAATAAAGCTTTTTAGCCTCTTCCCTGTGCAAGAAAGGAACGGAAAATAAAATAGTATTGCATGGTGTTTTTCACCCAAATGTAATAAAATACCACTATACTACCCAACATATATCCACCCACGTGGGCTAAATTGCCAGTAGGCCAGGAAACAAAAACAAGAAATCCCCTTTTAGCTTGTTCCCTCTGCCAGGTGGGGAGAAGAAAATGCTTCCCCCTCCTGTGCTCACATGGCTGGCCCTCTTCCTCCCTATCCCAGGGCACGGAACATTTGCTCCTTCCTGCCCCTTCTGTTTGGGAATAAAATTGCGGCATACATGTGCCTAAGTTCCTTCCTTTCCTGAGGTCATGAAACCTTTAACCTTGCTTCCCCCTCCTGTATGGGAACCAATTTGCAGCTTAAATGTGCCCAAGTTTCTTCCTTTTGGGGAGCAGGGGGAAATAATAACCCTTGGACCCTGAAATAGTAACCAACCATAATGGTTTGTATCTAAATTTTGTGGTTGTTCTTTTTCTGAATGAAATGAATTCAAAATGGGGCTTTCAATTTTGATTTTAGTATCAGAACCAGTGATAATCCAGACTGCAGGCAAGGGGAGGCAGACCAGACTCAGACGACACTGGCGTATTAGGGTGAAAGAGTTCATTAGAGAGCATTACAGGGACAAATACCATTTTGACGTGTGCCTTACATGAACAAAAGCTCTCTGTTTATGTATATGAGTGGAAGCTCTGTCCAGACACTTTAAGTAATGTAACTCAATACCTTGTGCAGCAAGTACATGACAGAATCGTAGCACATGATGTTTGACTATATGGAGCATACGGACCTTCACTGCATGACCCATGTGCATGATGGAGAGGATGCTGCATATGAGAGAGTATGGTTTAAAGACACCTGCGAGCGAGAACGTATTCACCTTAGAGATTGGTCAAAAGAATATTGTGTGTTTTGTTGAATTACAGCGTTGCACAGACATTTGTGCCTGGACTCAATCAGAGGGCACAACCAAATTCCCTAGGTGCTGCCAAAAGGAGCTGTTTGATGTCGCATCATCCACACCCCACATTTCTTTTGCCAAACAAAAGGCAGTCCCAGGGAAGGAGGTGGGACGTTGGCTTCAAGGGTGTGTGAGTAAGAGAGCCTCCAATTGAGTTAATACAATGGATCTTTCTGTATTTTATAATCCAGAAAAGGATGTCTTTAAACAGTCTCTCTCTCTATGCTTGTACATGTATAGCACAGCATAGAGCTCTCCACACGCTTAGTGGGGGCTTTTGCAAGCATTTCAGGAGATGCCTCCCCAGCCCAAGTCCATCCTAGGCTGGTAGAGATTCCACCAGAGCTCTGGGCCACAGGTAAACACGATGTGGGTTTAATGAAGCATGCTGAACCGGTTGTGATAACTCCCAAGTCAGATTTTAGACCTAGACAGACATAGTACCCACTAAAGCCAGAGACCATAGAAGGCGTTAGGCCTGTCTTTGAGTCTGTTGCAGGCAGGAGTAATTGTCCCTTGCCCAGACTCACCAGTGCACACTCCTATATTTCCTGCAAAGAAAGCCAGAAAACTTCCTCAACCTGATGAGTGGAGTTTTGTACAAGACATACAAGCAGTATATGCAGCTGTCAGACAGCATGAAACAGATGTTCCAAACCCCTACACCATTCTAGGTCAAGTACCACCTGATAGATGGTTTTCAGTGGTGGATCTAGTGAATGCATTCTTTAGCATTCCAGTACACAAAGACCGTCAATACTGGTTTGCATTTACATCTAATGGCAAGCCTTACAAACTTCACACTTAACACAACGGTGGCCAAGATATGACACGGTCCTGCTTGACATGCTGAACATAACAGTAAAACATTGTACTCTCCTTAACCCCGCTACTTTGCTCCCTACAGAGGAGAGCGGTGAACCACATGACTGCATGGCACTTACTAACCAATTATGTTTCCCTAGGTTGAACCTCAAAGATGAACCAGTCACGAATCCAGACACGATTCTGTATGTGGATGGGTTAGCATCACAACACTCAGAAACCAGTAAAAATCAAGTGGGATATGCTGTAGTTTCAGACAAAGAATTAATCACAGTGGGAGCATTACCTAGTTACTTTTCAGCTCAAGCAGCAGAGTTATATGCCTTGACCGAAGCATGTAAACATGCAACAACCACCATCTATGCAGATAGCAGATATGCCTTTGGCGTAGTACATGACTTTGGCATAATTTGGAAACAGAAATTTCCTGACCAGCTCAGGCACTCAAATAGCCCACCATGAGATGAGATGAGAAGCTTGTTTCTGACCTGCTGGATGCTGTCCTACTCCCATCTGCTCTTGCTATATGCAAGCGTGATGCACATACTAACAAATCCGATCCAGTCTCTCTAGGTAATGCACGAGCTGACGCAGCGGCAAAACAGGCAGCCACAAGAACCCCAACTTCGTTAAATGCTTTCAAATACCCCTTCTACACTTCCCTTGCACGTTTCTGACCTCCAGCAGCAGGCCACAACAGAGGAAAAAGCTGTGTGGTGGAAAGAAGGGTGTAGTATTAAAGATGGGGTCTGGACAAGCCCAGACAGTCGACCTTGTCTCCCTAAATACATTTTCATATTACGCTGAAGTTGACACACGGGAAAGACCATGTATCAAAAGGGGAAATGACAGCAGCAATAACAAAGGATTCTCCTAATTACTCTCGAAATTGTAAAAAAATGGTCTCGTGTGCACGTGCAACCCTCATTTCTGCTCTGAATAATATTCACAAAACGGGTGAGATCAGCCTTACCAGTCCCGGCGCTGGGACCACTGCACGACCTGAAATCTGGTGACTGGGTGGTGATAAAGGACTTCAAAAGGACGAAGTGGAACAAGCCCAGGTGGACAGGTCCATCCCAAGTGCTGCTCACCACACAGTCAGCTGTAAAGGTGGACAACAGAGCCAGATGGGTACACGCCAGCCACTGCAGAAGAGGAGTACCTGAACTAACGACCAAGCAGCACAAGGAGACCCTGGTACAGGAAGGAGATTAAGACAGCATTCAAGAAGTCTTCAGGGGGCCTCGTTGCACCATAAGTGGACACTAACAAGAGGCCCTTAGAAGGACCAACGAACACGAGCAATGACCTACACAGCCACATGACAGACTGTGCATTCCAACACATTCTTCATTCTGTACTAACCTCACACATGGTATAAGTAGTATTTGTCCAGTGACAGATTAATATACGCATTACAAGAGCAGTGTCCGACACCGTAGGTACTCCAGGTGGCAGACTTCTCAGCTGGAAAAGATAGAAAGAGATCAAACTGTCAACTGGGTTCATGACATCCATCCATCTTCTACCGCTTATCCGGATTCGGGTCATGGGGATAGCAGCCTAAGCAGAGCAGCCCAGACTTCCCTCTCCCCGGCCACCTCCACCAGCTCTTCCGGGGGAATACCAAGGTGTTCCCAGGCCAACCGAAAAATTTAATCTCTCCAGTGTGTCCTGGGTCTGCCCCGGGGTCTCTTCCCGGTAGAGCATGCCCAGAAAACCTCCCTTAGGATGCCCCCTGGACACCTCCCAACAAGGTGCCCAAACCATCTCAACTGACTCCTTCCGACGTCGAGGAACAGCGGTTCTACTCCGAGTCGCTCCCAAATGACCACGTTTCTCACCCTGTCTCTAAGGGAAAGCCCAGCCACCCTGCAGAGAAAACTCTTCTACCGCTTGTGTCCGCAATCTCATTTTTTTTTCGGTCACTACCCATAGCACGTGACCATAGGTGACCATGAGAACGTAGATGGACCAGTAAATTGAGAGCTTTGGCTTTTGGCTCAGCTCTCTCTTTACCACAACAGACTGGTTTAACGTCCACATCACTGCTGACGTGGCCCCGATCCTTCTGTCCAACTCCAGCTCCCCCTTACCCTCACTCATGAACAAAACCCCAAGATACTTAAACTCCTCCACTTTAGGTAGCAGCTCCCCCTGACCTGGAGCAGGCACTCCACCTGTTTCCGGCTGAGCACTATGGCCACGGACTTGGAGGTGCTGATCCTCATCCCAGCTGCTTCGCACTCTGCTGCAAACCGTCCCAGCACATGCTGTAAGGTCACAGATTGATGAAGCCAACAGGACCACATCATCTGCAAAAAAACAAGAGACGTGATCCTGATGCCACCAAATCAGACAACCTCCACCCCTTGACTGCACCTAGAAATTCTGTCCATAAGCGTTATGAACAGAACCGGTGACAAAGGACAGCCCTGGCAGAGTCCAACATGCACCAGGAACGAGTCCGACTTACTGCTGGTAACGCGAACCAAACTCCTGCTCCAGTCATACAGGGACCGAATGGTCTGCAGTAGTGGACCCTGAACCTCATACCCCCGAAGCACCCCCCCACAGGGCAACACAAGGAACTTGATCGTAAGCCTTCTCCAGGTCCACAAATTTAGACCAATTGGGCAAACTCCCATGCACTCTCCAGTACCCTTGCAAGGGTAAAAAGCTGATCCAGTGTTCCACGACCAGGATGAAAACCGCATTTTCCCCCCTGAATCCAAGGTTCAACTCTCAACCAGACTCTCCTCTCCAGCACCCCAGCGTAGGCTTTCCCAGGGAGGCTGAAAAGTGTGATTCCCCCCCCTATAGCTAGAACACACTTTCCAGTCCCCTTTTATAAAAAGGGGGACCATTACCCCAGTCTGACAATCCAGAGGCATGGTCCCCGACCCCCACACAAATGTTGAAGAGGCATGTCAGCCAAGACAGCCCAACAACATCCAGTGCCTTCAGGAACTTAGGACAAATCTCATCCACCCCCAGAACCTGGCCACCGAGGAGCTTTTTAACCACCTTGGCAACCTCAGCCCCTGTGATAAGCGAGTCCTCCCAAGCACCCTCAGACTCTGCATCCTCCTTGGACAACATGAAGGTGGGATTGAGAAGATCCTCAAAGTACTCCTTCCACCACTGGATGATGTCCCCAGTTGAGGCCAACAGCACCCTGGAGCCAGGCCTGGGGGAAGGGCTCATCGGCAAACGCCTGGTGGTCGGGCCTATATCTGTGGGGCCCAGCCAGGCCCAGCCCGAATGAGCAACACAGAACCACTCTCCTGTGAACCCACCACCCACAGGTGGTGCCATAAGGGTCCAGTGCACTGTGGATTGAGTGGCAGCCAAAGGCAGAGCCCCTGGCATACTAATTCCCTGCTGACAAAACTGGCTTTTGGGACATGGGGAATGTCACCTCTCTGGTGGGAAAGGAGCCTGAGCTTGTGTGTGAGGTTGAGCAGTAGTGACTAGATATAGTTGGGCTCACCTCAACGCATAGCTTGGGCTTTGGAACCAATTTCCTGGAGAGGGGTTGGACTCTCTTCTATGCTGGAGTTGCCATGGATGAGCGGCGCCGGGCAAGGGTGGGGCTATTGGTAGCCCCCCATTTTGGTGTGCCAACATCGGAGTTCTCCCTAGTGAATGAGAGTGTTGTTTTCCTGTGCCTTTGGGTTGGGGAACGGTCTCTGACCATCATTTGCGCTTATGCACCAAATGGTAGTTCGGAGTACCCGGCCTTCTTGGAGTCCTTGAGTGGGGTGCTAGACAGTGTACCATGAGGGGACTCCATTGTTTTACTGGGGGACTTCAATGCTCACGTAGGCAAAGACAGTGAGACCTGGAGGGGTGTGATTGGGAAGAATGGCCTACCTGATCTGAACCCAAGTGGTGTTCAGTTGTTGGACTTTTGTGCCATGCACGGTTTGGCCATAAACACTGTGCTCGAGCGCAAGGGTGTCCCATAAGTGCATGTGGCAATAGGACACCCTAGGCCACCAATTGATGATTGACTTTGTAGTCATTTCATCTGATCTATGACCATGTGTCTTGGACACTCAGGTAAAGAGAGGAGCAGAACGGTCAACTGATCACTACCTGGTGGTGAGCTGGATCAGACGGTGGGGAAGGAGGCCGGGCAGGCCCAAACAAGTAGTGAGGGTATGTTGGGAATGCCTGGTGGAGACTCCCATCCTTTAGATCTTCAACTGTCACGTCCGGCAGAGCTTCAACTGCATACCGGGGAGGATGGGGACATTGAGTCCGAGTGGACCATGTTCGGCACCTCCATTGCTGAGGTGGGCATGCAGAGCTGTGGCTGCAAAGTTGTTGGTGCCGGTCATGGAGGTAATCCCCAAACCCACTGGTGGACACCTGTGGTGAGGGGAGCCGTCAAGCTGAAGGAGTCCTATCGGGCTTGGTTAGCCTGTGGGTCTCCAGAGGCAGCTGACAGATACCAATAGGCCAAGCGGAATGCGGCTCTGGCAGTCACTGAAGCAAAAACTCTGGTGTGGGAGGAGTTCGGAGAGGCCATGGAAAGCGACTTTCGGTCAGCCTTGGAGATTCTGGCAAACCATCCGGTGGCTCAGGAAAGGAAAACAGTGCTCTGTCCCTACTGTTTACAGCGAGGACAGAGTGCTGTTGACCTCAACTGGGGACATCATCCAACGGTGGTTCATGACACATTAACTGATAATACCAAAATCACATGGTGGTAGCTGAAAGAATACATTCTGACTACACATTCATTCATATATCATTTTTTACACACACAATACCTAGCTGATTTAGGTGACAGGACTAAGTGCCTTAGGCATAGAGACTCCTATAGAAAACACCCAACAACAACATAGTTCGTTGACTGACTATTGCCACAGACAGGACAGTAACCAGTAGGTAAACCTCATATGACAGGATTATAGATTTAGTGTTATTATTTACATAAGTTTTTTTGTCGTCGAGTAAATTTTAGTGTCATACTGTTTTGTAATTTTCCTCTTTTCTGAGTGTTGCCTCTTCAAGGCCTAACGACAGAACATTCTGCACTGAAACATTTTTCATCTTATGCTCCTTACGTGCATAGTAGACATACGTAGCAGATCCATGTTCAAGACAGCGATTAGAGACGATCCAATCAGCTTTAGAGCTGATAACACTCCCAGCGCGTGATCAGGGCATTTAATTGCAATGTTGTAATACAAAAAGATGTAATGTCTCCTTTTTATCTCGTAAAGAGTATATATAGATTTGAGAGCAAAGGGACAGCGTAAGGGATGTGCCAAACCCTCATCACTTGTCCGTTTCTGCAATAAACCTTCTTTCTCTTGCAAAAGGACGAGACTGGTGTTGATGTTTGTCATTTTTCCACAACACATTTCAGGTATCAATTTCGTTCATGAGCACAGCGATGGTTAGACCAGTCTCGATATGGAATCCTGTTTTGGAGAGAATCCTAATAGTGATTGTGATTCTTATATGTCGGACAAAGGGGCAGATGATTATCAAGGATATTCCAGAGTAAATGATCATCTTTTTGAGCCCCCAAGATGAGAAACTGCCAGCTCATGACAGTCTTCCTCTGTATCACACGTGAGAGAGATAGATGTGCTGAACACAGTGGTTACCTTTCATCATGCTTTCCTGAACAAAACTAAAAACAAATTGAGTCTTGCAATATTGCAATCTGAGAGCATTTAACACGTTTCAGTTAATAATTAATGATTATTGGGCACACACATTTTTCTTCCTGTTAAAGTGCATCAAATATGATAAGATCGGATGTCGCAAGCGTGTAAATGTGGTGCACGGTGTGAGATATAATAGAGGAAATCAACAAATTGTCCAAATGTCAGATCAAATGTACAGACATGCCATTGGGGATATATAAAAAAGTGAATGTCAAGCCAGGGGGTGTGGGGGCAGGGGCAACGCCCCCAGAAGCCAAGACCTTTTCACAGAATTCATAGCACATTTTAAAATTTAAGAAACTTTTAGAATAAAATGCATGCAAACTTTCAAATTACAGGAACATACATTTTTCACACTTTCAAGAAACCTCATGACCACTAAGGGGTATTTCATCTGACTGGCTCCACTCCTCTGACTAGTAGAGGGTTACTAAAACTTATTAAAAATGGTAATGATGTTTGATAAGTTTATTTTCAGTAAATATTACTGAAACAGGATAACATTTTTGAAAATTAGTTAATACAAAAAACACAATGTACATTATTTCATAGCTCAACTTTATTATATTGCTGAAAAATTACACATCCTAAGTTGGCAGCATGCTTTTTCTTGGGTGGAACAGTCTTTCAAAGTTTTCCCCAGTCCATGAAACAGCTTGTAAGTTGCACTACTTCTTGCCATGTGAAGTGCATCCAAGGCTTTATCTTTAGCTACTTCTTTACACAAGGCTACAAGATCTTCTACACTCATGGCCAGAGTTTTCTCTGCAGCAAAAGCTAAGATTAAAGCCTGAAAAAAATAAGTTTTAAAAGATGTTAAAATCACAGTACATATCTGCTAATATCAACATGTACAATATTTAAATTTGAGAAGCATTAAACATTAAGTTTCATGCAAAAGCATATAGGCCTATAGTCTATTAGATTCACTAACTGTTCTATTGTGTATTACGAAGACTCACATGTATACTACATACTTGCCAACTTCTCAAAATTCTCATAGGGGAGAAAAGTGCGTGAACGACATTTTCAATTGGACAAGGGTATGATGCGCGGTTGAAACGACAACAGTGGATCCCAATTAATTGCAAACCATTTGAAATTTATACAATTAAAGTGTGTTTGAATTGATATTGTTCTGTCAATTACTATAGGTTACGGGATTCATGCATCAAGCATGAGATAGCTCAGAGTGAAAGATCTGAAATAATACTCATCTTGAAATTTAATACAACAATGAAAGGGAAGTCTTAAATCAGATTTTTAGCTGAAAAATTTGCCTGAATATTGTATACATACAGAGATCCATAGAAAATAAGTGATGCTTTAGAAGAATGTTTATCATTTCCTAAAATAGTCACAATGAATGAAAGTATTATTGAATTGCATCAAATGTGTTTTCCTTCTGTAAGCTCATGTAAAAATACAGAGAACTCAGCTCATCTCATCTCATCATCTCTAGCTGCTTTATCCTGTTCTACAGGGTAGCAGGCAAGCTGGAGCCTATCCCAGCTG
>JAPEKM010000002.1:30558501-30575437 GCA_027575975.1 Cathorops multiradiatus
AGTGTGTGTGTGTATAAAGTGTGTGTATGTATAGTGTGTGTGTGTATAAAGTGTGTGTATGTATAGTGTGTGTGTGTGTATAAAGTGTGTGTGTGTATAAAGTGTGTGTGTAAAGTGCAGTCAGTGAGTTTCCACATCACACTTACCATAAAGTCCTCGATTCAGTTACGCCACGTTTCCCGTGGTGCTGATGAGCGTTTTCAGACGTGACTCAGGGTTTTTCCCCAAAAATGAACGTCTGATGCAACACAGGAATAAGAAGCCTTTATTTTTCACATAACCGTTACAGCGGAAATCCTCTCGTCACGTCTCTCAGCTCATTCATAATCTCAGGACAGAGCGCGGAGTCGGCCAGGATACAGCGCCCCTCGGAGGACAGAGGGCCCCGGGCCTCGCTGAAGGACCCAAACGTGGCAGCTTGAAGGGTGTTGGGACTCGAACCCCCGACTTTCTCTTCCGATCAGTAACTCGGAGCCTTAAAGCGGCGACTCTTCCTTCCCAGAATGCAGCTCAGTGTTTTGTTTTGACAGCACGTGACCGTTATCTGTCGGCGCTCTGTGCAGCGAAACCTCAGCAAGTTCACGGTTAGTGACTCCTCTGAAACCCGTCCCGAACTCTTTCTTCATCCACGTGTCATGTGGAAGCTTTGAACACAGCATACCTTCCCTTTTCTTTACCTCGTCACTGCCCGCAGCCCAGCCGAGGCGGGATCGAGAACGTTACTGAGGAGGAACCGTACGGAAACCGAATGGCTCGCTCAGAAGAGTTTAAAATCTCAACACTTTGACAGAATATCTTCAGTTTCATGTCAGTTTATGATCCGTGGTTTAGGATGTTGCTGAATTGTTGCGGATTGATTTTGGAATATTGTGAGCATTGAAAATGGCGACTCGTGACAGAGGATTCTCAGACACGTGAGCCGGGCCCCTGAACGCCCGCCCCACCTCTGCCCCGTCAGTTACCCACCGCTGCCCTCCACTGATCCACCGCTGGTCAGGATTTTCATTACGTTACAGATTTAACACGAACCCCTCCCTTTCATGGTGTTTGATTGTTTGTGACTTGACTTGACGCAGGTGTAGGGATTAGTGAAGTCTAATTTAACTCCAGAAGTCTCCAGTATCCGTTTTCCTAAAAGTTTGAACGTGGAATTAAATTTGAGTCGAACCTGAGGCACGCTGTGAGAGAAAACGGGGCCAAACTGGACAGTTTCTTTTCGCTGGCATGACATTCGTACACCTTCTACACCTTTAGTGAGTCTTTTACCTGGAAAGCACAGAGCCGCTGTACTCCGAGTCCGTTTTAAAGCTCACAACATCCACATCATAAAGGTACTAAAGAACAACAGTTCAGGTTAGTACCCTTTTCTCTGAATTACAGATGGTGAAATGGTTTTTTTTGTTGTTTTGAGTTGGAGGAAGGTGTTTTCAGCAACTTGGTTCTAGTGGAGGTGCTGGGGACTCCGCGAGCAGGGCCGCGAGCTGAGCGACAATGGAACTAAATTCTTATAAATGTCCTGCAGAAGTTGATAAATCCTAAGATTCAGGAAATCCCAGGAAACGCTGGTGAGAGTTGGCCATGTGGTTCCTCCTGAGGCCTTGTTCTCGTCTGTGGTCACTCCCTCAGCATTGATATCCCAGGAATGCTATCTGGGAGACGTGAAGTTCACATTTCTCTGCTTTGGCAAACAGTTGGTTTTCAAGGAGTCAAGATCGGACCTCTTTTTGCACGATGCACATGGCTTTCTCGGGTAGGAGAATAGATCAAGATATTGTCTATGTAGGCAGTGATGAATCTTCTGAGCATGTCCCTCAGTACATCATTAATGGATTGACCAGATGGCATGACACTAATCGTAGTGACCAGAGGCGATGCTAAAAGCTGCCTTCCGCTCATCACCCTTATGGATGCACACCAAACTATAAGCATTACGAAGGTCGGGCTTGGTAAACACTTTGGCTGATCTGAGTTGTTGAAGGGCTGAGGGGATAAAGGCAGGGGGATAAGGGTATTTCACTGTGGTCTGGTTGAGTCCTCTATAGTCCGTGCATGGCTGAAGGTCCCATCCTTTCTTCTCTGTGAAAAAGAACCCAGCAGAAGCAAGCAACATGGAGGGACAGACATTACCCCTCTGAGAGAGCTTCTTGCACATCATCTTCCGTAGCCTTCTGCTCCAAGAGAAGAAGTGGGTAGATGTGGCAGCAAGGAAATAAGGTGCCAAGAAGGAGCTGTACGGCACAGTCAAAGGGTCACTGAGAGGGGAGCCCTCTGGTTTTACTCTTACTGAATACTTCTACAAGTTCCTTGTAACACTCTGGCATGTTGGTAGTCATGGTAACTTCAGGACTTTCCACTGAAGTAGAAGCAACTGTGAGTTTGGGGAGATAGAGACCATTGTGGATGTAAGATGTGGGCCACTGTATTATTTCTCTGTCCTGGCATGAAATTTGTGGGTCATGCTGTTGTAGCCATGAGAACCCCAAAATGATAGGTTGGTTCTTGGTTACTGTGACTAAGAACGAGAGTTTCATAATGCAGGGCACTGACTTGGAACCAAAAGGGGTTTAGTGCTTGATGTGATTATGCCACTCCCAGTGGGTGTACCATCAATAGCCCTGATCCTCAGGGACTGTTGGGGTGGCTGTGTGGGAATTTGGGGTCTTTGACCATGACTGTGCAATGAATCTCTCAGGGCTGATGGAACATGAACAGACGGAGAGCCTTATCTGCACTTCAAGCATGAAAGATCGGTAAGGGAAAGACTTAAACTGACTCACTGGGAGAGTCGAGAGAGGCTTGATCATCTTGACAGGCTAGTTCAGTAAGAATTTTGGGATTGAGACCTTGGGGAACTGTAGCTTTGACTTATTCCAGCTACAAGTATGTAAAATTCGAGAGCATACTCTGCAACTCGTCTCTTCCCTTGTTTAATGGTGAGTGTTCACCAACCTCCACCCCTTCAGGACTGGGAACAAAAACTCTGTGAAACACCTCAGCGAGTTGCTGAAAGACATGGGTAATTTGCCCTTCTCCCATACAGCCATCACCCAGTTGAGTGCTTTACCCGTGAGAAGGTTGATAACCTGGGCTATTTTCTGTTGGCCCATCTGAGCAGAGACACTATGGCCTAATGGTTAGAGAACCAGCTTTGGGACCATAAGGTCCCTGGTTCGGTTCCTTGGACCAGCAGGAATGGCCAAAGTGTCCTTGAGCAAGGCAGCTAATCTCCAGCTGTGTATGTTGCACATCACTCTGGAATGAGAACATCTGCGAAATACCATTAATGTAATGTAAGAAGATCAGGGAGCATTGCAGCACAAATCCCTCAGATACGCACTCCGATAATTCTGAGGATTTGTCAGGACGGGGAGAAACATGCTGGAGTTCATGACTGACACAGGGTGGGCTAGGAGTACCTGCGGCACAGCGTGCGGCCCTCTCGATATATTTCTGAGAGAGGGGCGAGTAAGAAAGAGTAGCAGGCCGAGGTTAAGCGTAAGCTGAGCGGAGGCGGCGTTAGCCACCGCCGCGATGTATAAAAAAGAGGGGGGCTGTTGTTAATTAGTAACTGAAAACTATCCTTGATCAATAAAATGTTTATGCTAATTATGGTCAAAAAATATCAGTTTTATTAATTACAAGACCCATATTTGCTACATCTAATCATAATTCTAACAATATACATTATATATATATACACACTCAGCGGGGAGCGCACCGAACCAGGGGCTGCTGAGTCTCTTTACTGCCTGGCGGCTGTCAACAGCCTGTCGTTTTAACACTTTCAAAATGGCGGAAAACTTAAAGGTTTATCGGCAACATGAATGAGAGACAAGTAACTCAGACATGGTTTGGCCACAGATATGTTTTCTCAAATTCCTGTGTAACGTGATGAATAAAAGCTGCGCTGTTTATGGCCCCCGGCACCCGAATCTGCGGGCTTGATCAAGTACTGAGGCCCATTTCATACAGGAATGAATCCAAATTTTATATCCCTTTACTTCTTGTCCAAGCTCTGCTCTCGGTGTGTTTAACAATTTCGCGCCATTTTGACTTTAATATATCGGCCCTATCTGCGGTCACCGGAAAATTAAAAACTTTTAAAACTAACAAGGATTAATTTCTAAACATTATTACCTTGTGTTTTCGACCTTTTTGCAGTGAAAAAGTCGCTGATGTTTGCCTGGCGCAGCCCCGACATTTTTCCGCTTTTTGTTAACCATATCGCGGTGCTCAGCAGTTCCTGGGTTGTGGCTCAATTGGATAAGGCACCATACCATGAATCCAGGGACCTGAGTTCAAATCCTGATCGAGCTCATTTCCTGTCTCTATCCAATAAAAGTGAAAAAGCCCAGAAAATATCTTTAAGAAAAAACACTGTGAAATCGCCGGCTGCTGGTAGTTATTGAGAGGACTGCGGTGCCGCTGTTAACAGTGAACACCAGAGGGCGCAGCTGTGCATTTCATGGCACCGAAATTCACGTTGTATTTCGGTCTGATTACTACCACTGATGTTCATACCGGTACCGAGTTTCAGTACCCAACCCTATTCCCACTGTCTGGTGTCCTGTTTTCATGCCATCCCATTCAGCATTGTGTTGCTCAACTCTGAAATGTCTTTCTACTTACTGTGTCTCATTTGCTATTCTAATCTGAGCATTTCTCAACCTCCCAGGTTACTGAGATTTTTGACCATTTTGGAATTCTTTTGTTTGTGCTTTTTTTTTTTACTTTAGAGGCTCAATTTGCTGCAATAGCAACACATGCAGTCACACTTCAAAGACAAAGTATGTCCTCTTCTTGACAACAGAATTTTTATCTCTATTATATAGTGATTTTGTAAAAAAAAAAAAACAAATTGGGGGGGAATAATAAATTATGGGACAGAGTGTGTTTAAATAATGAGGAGTTGTGGATATAATTACATTTAGTAATATAAAAGTCATAGTCAGCTTCATTAAGGAGTTTTCCTTAATGTAATTAAAATTAAACTGCTCTGAAATTACTGCATTAAGTCCATGATTTAAATGAGAGCTAGTTCGTGGTCACAAAAACATTCATTTGGGGTGAATATTGTATTTTAAAATGAGTGTCACAAAATGGAATTGAATTCAATGATTGTTGCAACAGGAACCTAAACATAAAAATTATTTATAATATTTAATTATTATTTGTTGAAGATGAAGTGAATATCAGTGAATAATAAATAAGATGAAGTTGAGGTCATTATTCACCAATATAGCGGCTTTGCACGCCGCCATGTGTAACTATGCCGCCATGTGGCACGCTTGTAGTGCTTCATTCAGCTGAGTTAGTTGTTATTGATTGGTATGGGAAGGTTTTGCTGCATTTTTGGATGTGCAAATTGTTCTGAATGAAACAATGACATCAGATTTTTCAATTTACCAAAAGTAATTCATCATCGGAGGAAAGAAACTAGAGAAATTTCTGAACATACAAGGAAAAATAGGGAGAAAACATTCAGTGGGACTCTATCGAACGGAGAGATAAAAAAAAAAGCCCTATGGTATGCTCACTTCATTTCCACAAAGGTAAGAATTTAAAAAATAATTCTATTATTAAAAAGGGCATTTGCATTTTTCAGAGCATGTTGTGTGCATGCTTGGGACCCAGTCATTATGGGAAAACACCTGATGCTGATTTGAGTGCAATTAGCATGCTGTTTTCACAGAGATTTTGTGAAGTATTCTCTCAGGTATGTGACGGTAGATGGGTCTAAGTGCAGGAAGTGTTTATTAACAGGCGTAATATTTACAAAAACAAAACACAAACGAAACCAAAAGCAGAAACAAATGTGACAGTGATAATAGGTCAAAAAGCCTCTGGGTCCTTACAGGGCATGTTGATTGTGTTAAAATCAGTATCAGGTGTTTCCCATAATGACTGGGTCCCAAGCGCACGCACAACGCACTCCAAAGGATCCCCAAATGTAAATGCATGTTTTAATATTAATATATGTTTTTATTCTTACCTTCATGGAAATGAAGTGAACATACCATAGGGTTTTTGACCTCTCCATTCAACACAGAGTCCCGCTGAATGTTTTTCCCCATGTTTCCTCCTACATTTAGAAATTTCTCTACATTTTCCTCCAATGATGAATTCATCCATCCATCCATTATCTGTAGCCGTTTATCCTGTACAGGGTCGCAGGCAAGCTGGAGCCTATCTCAACTGACTATGGGTGAGAGGCGAGGTACACCCTGGACAAGTCGCCAGGTTATCACAGGGCTGACAGAGAGACAAACATCAATTAAACTTCGGTCAATTTAGAGCCACCAAATAACCTAACCTGCATGTCTTTGGACTGTGGGGGAAACCCACACAAACACGGGGAAAACATACAAACTTCACACAGAAGGCCTTCGCTGGCCGCTGGGCTCAAACCCAGGACCTTCTTGCTGTGAGGCAACAGTGCTAACCACTACACCAGTTGTCACCCCCCAATGATGAATTACTTTTGGTAAATTCAAAATCTGATGTCTTTGTTCTGTTCAAAATTATTTGCATATCCAAACCACAGCAAAGTCTTCCCATACCCATCAATAACAACTAATTCATCTGAATGAAGCACTGCAAGCATGCCCCTGTCATGGTGACGTAGTTGCCATTGCTATGGGGTCACGTGATTGTGCAGAGCCTCTATTCACTGAGCCTGACGTGGAAAACTATTTTCATATAAATACATTGGTGATTATTTTTTTAAAATCATATTTAAAAAATAATTTATATCAAATTTATATTTATATCAAACTTCAAATATAATTGCAGCATGGCACAGGCTTGTCACTTATCTATGTAAGTCACATACAATACTTTGTTTGAAATCCATAAAATAAATCACAGTTCCACCTTACCTTTGAATAGTTTTAGACCAAACTTTGTAGCATCTTTAGTGCTTTTAAGAACGGCATTTTCTTTCATAGTTTGCAGTTCTTCCTCACTTATGGTGACAACAGGATTGGCCACCATTTTGCCGAGTCGCTCGAGGTGATTGGGAAATTTTCTGAATCTCTCTACCAATCAGCGCACGTGATTTCCTATAATTACCCATATATATACTAATACACTTTCCTCCAATATTGAAATGATGCATATAGACATACTGAAGTCAGTGGCCTTGTTGCATAGCCTGCATCATCTTAAATTACTTTTTTTCCTCTGGTTCTCACCAAACTAATAGGAGGCCATATGTTAATAACATTCCAAAAGTTAGATTATATTTAACGTGGGCTTAAGTTACACTGTTTAAAATTTAAATTTGTATCCACAAGTTATTAAAAATGACCACTGTTACTGGCTCTGTATTATTTATATATTAAAAAAACTCTGATGTATGTCGCTGCAGATCAAGCCAGTCTAGGCCACGTAGGCCATGTGACAGCCTATGTCATGTGGTATAATGTTTATAATTTTAAGACAGTACCTTAGATTATGCACTGAAATTTGCTAAACTGTTAACTATGGGTATTTTTTGCTATAAAAACATTGCTATTTCTGCTCTAAAACTCATTAGTATTAGACTTATTTAGTAATATATAACACTATCCACCTGTGACCCTGTAGAACAGGATAAAGGAATAAGATAATGAGATGAGATGAGATATAACACTGTCCAAATTTCACCAAGAGAAAATTTCCAATTTTTCTTCCAATCATTTTTAATATTGCCTTGTATGCAGCTCTGTACTTACACAATATTCTTTCATTACACTTGAAAATCCAGACACTGACCAAGAGAAACCAAAGCAAGCAACCAAAAAGAAAGGTAAAGGATCTACGAGTTAAAGGTCATAGGCAATGGTCGGAGGTGAAACGTAGAATATCAACTTTATTGTCTAGAAGAATGACCCAAAAAGTGAATTCAATCTTCCTGGTGTCTAATTTGCACCCTAAAATTGAATAAAACTGTTAAAATATACTGTTTTGCCCAGTTTCCAAAGGTTTGTTTACATCTTACTTATGCGCACACAAACACAAAAGCAGAATTCACAAGTTAACAGCACGAAACTGCTTCCCTGGCTATGAAGTTACAGTGAGCCATGATATTAAAACTTGTAGCGTCCGAGTAACCATCACAAAGACGCGTACAAAAAGCTAAAAAATTCCTACTTACCCAGGCAAAAACGATACAGGATTCATCTTGCGTCCTGATCCCCAGCTCTTTAACCCAGCCACATACTGTGTAAGAAGTTGTACACCTCCATGCTCTTCTAGGTTTTCATCTGTTTGTCCATGTAGAACAATGTCTGTAGCACCAGGTAGTTTGAGATGTTGGGGAACTCAACTGATGGATAATCTTCTAAATCATAGGAAAAATCCTTTTTTGTTAATGTGTAAGGATCTATCCCATTTCAAAAAGCAACTTTCTGAAGCATCTTGACTGCGCTGGCCTCTAAACCGTGAAAATGGTCGAAGATGGTTTCACTAGCTATTCTGTAAAGCTGCTTTGCAGCAATGTTTGTTGTTAAAGGCACTGTACAAATAAACTTGACTTGACTAGCTCTTTACATCACGGCAGCCAAATCAGTTTGTCTGACCACCACTTCATTCACTGGAAGTAAACTCACAAGCAAAAGTCATGCGACTGAATGCAACTTATAACAAACTAAGTTCGTGTTCCCCACCTTTACTGACAAGGAGTTGGAGCCTTCAAAAAAATCACTGTGACACATGTTGTGACACACTGGCTCTTGGAGTGCGCAACACAATTAGGGCTAATTACAGTACTATGCACCTGCTCCGGATTAGAGCACAATCACAGTGCACGTTTATTAGGACTCTCTAAACACAGACTTGGCAAAGTATAGGTACTTTACCAAGTGTCTCACATTACCAAGCCTTGTATCTGTCTGTTGCCTTTCTGCTTTTGACTGTTTGTTTTGTGTATTTAGACGCTGCCTTTCGACTTTGCCTCCACCATTCTGTTTGTGCCTCACGTGACTATTGCCTGTTTCACAACCCTGCCTTTTACATTTTTGAACTGTTTGCCTGCCTCTTTGTAAATAAACACTTCCTGCAATTGCATCCATCATTCACCTCCTGAGCCATGCATTCCTCTTCCCATCAGAGACAAACAAGTAATAAAGTCTGCAGTCAAATTAATATGTTAATGCAGTAAAAGAAAGGTTTAACTAGCCTAGCTTAGATGTCAATCATGGAGAAATTATTGAGAATGGTGATCAAAGGATCAATAAAAGGACAAAATGACTGCTGATACCACTAAACTTGGACAAACAAAAGCCAAAAATAAATGCTATTTGCCCATCACAGCAAGTGTCCTGATGTACCCCACTGCATGTTAAATTATAAATAAAATTTTATAACAATTTATTCATATCAAAAGTTATGATTTTGCTAAAAATAGGCTTACCATTTTCACTAAACTGGATGTCTGGTCATGATGTAGGTGATTTCCCAGAATGCCAGTTCTCATTGCAACACAGAGTTATCAACTCAAAAAGTTTGTCTTTTGTAGTTTTGGTTTGCAAACATGGAAAATGCACTTGAACAAAAAGGGATTCAACCATATATGTTTAAGCTAGAATATGGGCCCGGAGAGGAAGAAACAAGTAGTGAAAATGATTCCAGCGATATCAGACGTGATAGTAGGTTAAGTGAACACGGAGGCCATGCAAGTCAACCTGTTGGAGTGGTGTGAGGTGTACAAAATGCCACCCAATGCCCCAAGATAAGGAGAGTATATGCTGTGCTTACTGGACTGATAATCCTGGGCAAATGGTGGCACAGTGGTGTAGTGGTTCACTGTCGCCTCACAGTAAGAAGGTTCTGGGTTTGAGCCCAGTGGCCTACAGGGGTTTTTCTCAGGGGGTTCACTGAGAAATGGTTAGATTAGATAAGATTTTATTTATCCCTTTGGGAGGGTTCCCTCTGGGAAATTAAGATTCCAGCAGCATCATTACAGATAAACAGAGAAAAGAAATAGAGAAAACTTCTAGATAAATTAAAATAAGTATTTACATATACAAATATAAAAAGACAGGGGGGAAGGGCAGAAGAGATATTGTACTTTATATTTAGATATTTTCAGTATAAAATTGGCTTACATCCACACTCTGCCAGAACCTTTAAAATCAACAAACACTTCTACAGGTTTTCACAAAGATTTAAGTAGACTTTCAGATATCCTGAAGTGCAATTCGTTTCCCTTTCACATAATCGACAAAATTTTTAAAGAGCATTTTAATAAATCCAAATCAAATCCCAAAGACCTTAAAGGTGATAACACGTTAATTCAAACTTCGATACACTGGCTATTTCTCTAAAGTTTCAGAAATCAAACTTTTTGCAAAAGTTAAATGTGTTTTGATTAAACATGTTTGCAAAACATTAAATTAGTATTCTCTTCTGACAAAATCAACATTTTTAGCTTTAAATATTTTACTACTGAAGCTCTAAAATCCCTTGTTGTTTATCAATCTACTTGTGTAGGATGTAATTCCCGTTATGTAAGTGAAACAACTCACTGTTTTTCAACTAGGACAAAAGAGCACACAGTGACAGATTTAAAAACTTCCATGTTTTTAAACATCTTTCCCAGTTTTCTATATGTACATCAAACTTAGAGGGGTTTTTATATTACAGATTAATCCTGAATTAAATAAACAAGTTCAACACCTTAACACTTTCCTCACCCTATGATCTCTTAATATTTTAATTATCTTTTGTTGTTTCATTTTTGTTATTGTAATTAATTTATTCATAGTACGAGTCATGTAATGCAAAACATCATTCCTCATTAAAGATGTCATGTTGAAACGTCTCAAAATATGAAAACTTGTCTTAATTTTAGTGCTATTACGATCATATAGAAAGATTATTATATGTATTAGAACACTGAATACACACCGATGAGTGCATGACCAAATAACTGAGCATTAAGGCCAACATCATTTTCCTGCTTCAGTCCAGCAAGCAGAAAGGCTGCTCCCATGTTCCTCTCCTCCTGCCACTGCATAAATTAAAGAATGAGAAAAAAAATATTCAGAAAGGTGAAAAATAACCAAAATTATATTCAAAATTCCAATTGCTATAGTTTTGAAAGAGGAATGCACGAATGCACCCCCATGCTATCACAGATGCTGGCCTTCGCCTGCAATGTGTGCTGATAAGCTGGATGATCCCTTTCCTTTGTAGCCTGAAAGACATAGTGTCAATGATTTCCAAAAAGAATTTCAAATTATAATTTGCCAGATCACAGGACAGTTTTCCACTTCGCCTCATTGCATTGTAAAAGAGTTCAGGCCCAGAGGTGACCGTGTTTCTGGATATTGTTTATATATGGTATTAACTTGCATTTGTGGATGCAGTGATAAACTGTTCACAGGAGATGGTTTTCTAATGTGTTCCTGAGCCCATGCAGCAATTTCCACGACAGAATTGTCGGTTTTTAATGCAGTGTCGCCTCAGGGTCTGAAGATCACAGGCATGCAGTGTTGGTTTTCAGCATTGTCCCTTGCGTACAGAGATTTCTCCACATTCTCCAATTCTTTTAATGATATTATGTACTATAGATGACATGATCTCCAAATTATTTGCAATTTTACATTGAGGAGCGTTATTCTTAAAATTTTTGCACTGTTTGCCCACATAGTTTTTCACGGAGCAGTGAACCCCTCCCCATCTTTACTTCTGAGAGACTCAGCCTCTCTTGGATGATCTCTTTATACCCAGTCATGGTACTGGCCTGTTGCCAATTAACCTAATTAGTTTTTTTTTAAACAAACCTCGCACAATTTTTCCAGTCTGTGGCTTTCCAACAACTCCCAGTAGCGTCTACTTGCGTTCAACTGTTTGAACTGAATCTTGGAATCTGCAGTTGTTTAGACATGGCTCCAAAAGATATTCCTGCCTTGAGTAAATCTATGATCCTCTTTCTCAGATCCACACTGAGCTCTTTGAACACTCAAATTATACCATGTGTTGGTCAAACAGACCCTTTTTATGTTGGTACAGACAAGCTACCAGCTGTAGTCAGTCAGTCAGTCACAGGAAGTTAAAAGGCCTTGACAAGTTAAAAGATATTTTGGAACTTTCAGCATCACTGACTTAATAATCTAAGTGGGTGTATGTAATAATTTTGACCCCATGTTGATTTCAGAAAACCCAAAATAAATTAAACTTATCCACCAAATTATTGTTTTCCCCTATTTAAAGTGAATGCAATGCATTAGCATTAGTTTATAGGGGAAAACAATAATTGTAATGCTTTACAATGAATACATCAATAGTAACAACCAAAATGAATTAATAAAGCAGGGGGGGAAATATTATTTGTTATTTTATCATCAAGCACAAAACTATCGATACATTGCGGCATCCAGATCCCAAAAAAAGGCAGCCTTGCCCCAGGGCTAATCTTGCATGACGTCACACGTGGAACCCCGGTTATCTGGGTTATTTCTGTTCATCTGACTCCACGCTTGTTTACTCACTGAAATTGGATATTGTTGTTGAAATCTTACAAAAATAGCGATGGGAAACCATTGCATTGTATTTGGATGTTCAAAGTCATATACAACAGGATATTCAGTTCACTAATTTTCGAAAAATGACACTAATCTAAAGCGACAGTGGGTGAAGTTTGTGCAAACAAAGCAGGCAGATTGCATGTCGCCTACTAATAATAAATGTGATTTTATCAAGTGTTCACCACCACCAAAATTACCACATGGGAATTACTGGAGCAAAAAAGAAACTCATTTATTTAATAAATGACATTTGATCTGACATTTGAACAGTTTGTCGATTCCCCCATTATCACCCACTTCATATTTCCTTTCAATAATTACACTGAATAAGTGTACATTTTAAAGATTATATTTCTGCATTTATTGAGGTACATGCAAATATTTCCCTATATTTCGCAGTGGCCAGTTTAGAATAGAAATCCACAAACCAATCTGTGTTTCCAATTCTCTATGGCTGGTGGTGAGTGGGACTGTAGTGAACCGAGTGAAGTGGCATCCGTTTCTCATCTTGGGGGCTCGAAAAGATAACCATTTACTCCGGAATATCCTTGATAATCTGCTCTTTCATCTGACATATAAGGATGCCAAATCACTATCCAAAACGTGACTCCATATCCAGACTGGTCTAACCACTGCTGCGCACATGAACAAAATTGATACCTGGATCTTTGTTACACGTGTGACATCACACACCCCTTCAAGAGCTTCCAGATCGGTCTCGGCAGATTCCATGAAAATTGGCTGATTTTATTGATTTTCCATCAATTTATGGCCTTTTGGATCAGGTATGGCTCGAAAACACATGGTCAATCAACATAATGACTGTTTCTTTGCACAAAGAAACAGTGTGGTTTAGGGACATTAAGTTCATTTTAATATGCATGTTGTACCATCATTATGCCCCATAAAAAGAACAATTGAAAGAAATTACTGAAAGCCCAGTGTGTGTATGAAAACATTTTATAATATAATTCAACTCAGGATTTATTTGTTAAACTGTTGAACAAATTATTTATTATTAAAGATGCAGTCAGTAGGATTGAGAAGAGAGTGGACTTTATTCTAGTCTTAACCATTCATAACAGCTCTCTATAAAGAGACAAACTAGCACTACAAGCCTTCATTGCAAAAATTATTTGCTTTGAAGGTGAGCTGATGTAATGGAAAACGTTACTGGAGATACATACACTAAAATCCGGCTTGGTTGCTATATATTTGCTCAGGGCGAACAGAGATAAGATCTGTGTCGTGGGGTGGTCAAAAGCTTCCTGGAGCATCACCTCGTCAACAACTGAGCAGGCTCCTTTGATGATAAAAGTAACAGTCAATAAAAGATTTAATATAGCTAATGGAGTATTTTTATAAATCAAGCAGTAATGGAAGGAGTAAAACAATGAGTTAAATCTCTGACTTTTCATTATTGCTCATACCCTTGTAGTCTTCATCTTTTAGGTAAGAGTCAATCAGGATATTAAACGTGAACTCATCTGGAAACATTCCAAATTGTACCTAAATATAGAGAAGTCAATAATTTCAGATTTTTGGACAGTGTGTAATTAAAGGTGCTGACTGCAAAGTCATCCATTTCCTATGTCCTGCAAGAACAATATGATGCAGACGAGATGTGATCATTTTGACGTGCTGAGGGTTGTTTTCCTCCGTTTTGGGACTGAACATCCTACCTCTTGAAGCTAAACAGTATGGCCCCACGGAAAAAGCAGAATGCGAGGAGCTTAAACTAATTAGGGTAATTATGGAACTGTGTCACACCAAGATGGCGACGTGCGGAAAACATCATGGCTCTGCATCGACCTCGGAGAGTTTTGAGTCACAGGTATGTACTGTAATTTGTGGTTGGCATTCGCGAATAGATCCATGAAACAAAAGACAAGTATATCTTCTCTGTTACTGCTTTTGTGTTATCGTTTCTTTCTCTCTAAGATCAAAACATAAGGTGCATAATTCCATACTCAGACTCGCCTATCAAAGACAAGTGCTGCAAATTCTTCATCAGATTTCTCATCTGTTTCATCCTTCAGTCGAGTCCAGCAGTCGAGCTGTCCCTTCACAAAAATTCTTGCAGACAGCCTCTTTGTTTCCATTGCTTTTCTGGGGCGCTTTCTAGCTGATTTGGTTTCATATTTTCCTTTTCTTTTCTACTGGCTTTTAGCTGGCGGGAGAGTGGAGTCCACCATGTTTGCCCATATCAACTTGTTTTGGTTATAGTACATTACATTAATGGTATTCAGATGACGCTCTTATCCAGAGTGATGTACAGCATATCCAGAGCAGCCTAGGGAGCAGTTGGGGGTTAGGTGCCTACTTGCTCAAGGGCACTTCTGCCATTCCTGCTGGTCCCCAAGCTGCTTCTCTAACCATTAAGCTATGGCTTCCCCCAAGTTAAAAGTAGGGGAAATACCACCCCACGATGGTCATGTGATATTGCTGCTCACTTGCTTCGGCAATCTCCGGAATCATAAAACGTGGGACACATTTTGTCTCGGCTGAATATTTAACACACAGGGTGCACAGTGTGTACAGCAGTGCGACACCTCAATTTCAACTCAAAACATCTCGAAACGCCAACAGCAATAGAAATAGAACAGTTTTGCCCAGAATTCAACTTTGCAGTCAGAACCTTTAAGTGCCTAGCCATAATACACCAAACAACTAACCAACACTCAATGGGAAAAAAGTTCTATTCCATGAATTCAGTTTTCTGAAAATTATTCTTACCTACCTTATTCTTGAGTGCATACAGGGCTCTGTCTCTGGCTCCATATTTAACACACTGTCGAAACCAGCTATGAATCGTCCAGTCACGGAGATACCAGCAGTTCGGACTGTGTCGAAACCTCAGAACACAGAAGAGGGAGAGATTATTTAGAGATGGAGCTTTAATTTTCTCATCAAATATTTCCGCAACATTTTAGTCAACAGTTTTTTGAAAATGAATGAAATAAAGATTTGTGCTTACTTATACAAGTAATATTCTGCTTGATCAACTTCCTCTCTAGATGATATACTGTCTATAAACTTAAAAAAATAAAAGTCATTTGATATACACTGCTGTATATGTGTGTAAATGTTTACACATGTTCTGAAATGCAAAAGAAGGACACAAGCAAAAATAAACATTTATATCCAAATAGGTTTCATAAAGGGTTACTTATAAAATATCTTGTACATAAATAAAAATTTATCAAATGTAAACAAGTGATAACACTGCACTTAGCAAAAAATTTATACAAAAATAGAGCTTTTGCTGTAGCAGGACTGAAAATTTGAAACTCTTTACCAGAAGAACTAAAAAAAAAACCTGACAAACTGCTGAAAAATTTAAGTCAAAATTAGAGACATCTCTCTTTTACTATTTAACACTATATATAGTGTTTTTCTACCATTCGTTTTACACACACACACACACACACACACACACACCGTTTTCTTAAGTATACGAATTTCATATACTTTTTTTCTTTTTTTCATTATTATATGCAATAGTTCTTGGCAAAAGCATTGAGGTTTTTTAATGCGTTTTTAGTAAATTTTTTTTAATTATTTTAGTTGACCAATATCACAGTATACACTCACTAAGCACTTTATTAGGAACACCTCTACACCTACTCATTCATACAATTATCTAATTAGTTAAATCACATGGCAGCAGTGCAATGTGTAAAATCATGCAGATATGGGAGAGCAGCTTTATGAAATACTCACATCAACCATCAGAGTGGGGGGAAAAATGTGATATCAGTAATTCTGACCGTGGCATGACTGCTGGTGCCAAATGGGCTGGTTTGAGTATTTCTATAACTGCTGATCTTCCGGGATTTTCACACACAACAATATCTAAAGTTTACTCAAAATGGTGCAATTAAAAAAAAAAACACCAGTGAGCAGAAGATTTTCTTCATACAGAAAAACCTTGCTGATCACAGCCAGAGGGAGAATGGCCAGACTTTTTCCAAGCTGAGAGAACAGCTACAGTAACTCAGATAACCTCTACAACTGTGGTGAGCAGAAAAATATTTCAGAATGCACAACACGTCAAACCTTGAGGAGGATGGGCTATAATAGCAGAAGACCATGTTGGGTTCCATGTGTGTCAGCCAAGAACAGAAAGCTGAGGCTGCAGAGGGCACCAGTTCACCAGCACTGGAAAGCTGAAGACTGGAAAAACATAGCCTGGTCTAATGCATCACAGTAGAGGCCTGCAGCGGGACGGGACTCCCGCGGGACTCGCGGGAGACGGCGCAAAAGCATGCGGCGTGGGGCAATATTTGACAACCTCTTGCGGGAGCGGGCAGGAATAGAGAGGTGTGGTCGCGGGAGCGGGACATAGGCATGTTCTCTGTAATCCCGCAAAGTGCATTCACATTAAATACATTTCACAAAAGGATTAAAAATTGTTGCCTATC
>JAPEKM010000002.1:30798560-30810244 GCA_027575975.1 Cathorops multiradiatus
AGCCCTGTGATGACCTGGCGACTTGTCCAGGGTGTACCCCGCCTTTCGCCCGTAGTCAGCTGGGATAGGCTCCGGCTCGCCTGCAACCCTGTAGAACAGGATAAAGCAGCTAGAAATGAGATGAGACTCGGAGTGAGACTTCGCCATTACAGCGTGAAAGTGCATGCTATTTATAGGTGTATGTGTCATTGTTCACAGGTACGGCTGGGCAGAAGTCCAGTGATTGTGGGTCATGTGATGAGGTTTGTAGCGTGCTGTAGTGCTGAGGATGATGGGAAGTGGAGTTCCTCGCTGAAGATGTGACAGAGTCATGGCCGAAGTCCAAAGCAAGATTTTATTCAACAAGAGAAATAAGACTAAACGGACATGCAAGAACTTTTCGGGATTAAGTTTTCATCCAGATTAATCCGGCCAAGATGGCGGTGAGAACGGAATGTTCTCTGTCTTGCTGCCACTCACAAGACTTAGTCAACACAACACTCCCTATATAAACAGAGTCGTGCTACCATGGTGCTCAATTACTTATGTGTCACATCATGTGAACCCGCATGTCAAGTCTCATGTGTGTGAGACAGAGAATGCCTTTTTTTTTTTTTAACCCATCTGAAGCAGTGAACACACGCACAGCCGAGAGCGCCCGGGGAGCAGTCAGGGGTTCGGTACCTTACTCAAGGGCACTTCAGCCCAAGCCCATCAACCTAACTGCATGTCTTTGGATTGTGGAGGAAACCGGAGCACCCAGAGGAAACCCATGCAGACACGGCAAGAACATGCAAACTCCGCACAGAAAGGCCCTCGCTGGCCACTGGGTTCGAACCCGGAACCTTCTTGCTGTGAGGCGACCGTGCTAACCACTACACCACCCTGCCGCCTAACTTGGCTTAATTGCTAATCCTAGAGGTTCACATACTTTTGCCACTCACAGATGTGTAATATTGGATTGTTTTCGTTAGTAAATAAATGACCAAGTGTAATTTTTGTCTCATTTGTTTAACTGGGTTCTTTTTATGTACTTTTAGGACTTGTGTGAAAATCCTGATCATATTTTTGCAGAAATATAAGTCCCAAAGGGTTCACAAACTTTCAAGCACCACTGTATATTTCTATATTAAATGCAATAAGTAGAGATACCACTCCTACATCTACCAACTCTAAAACCATGAGTATCGGCGGATACCGTTACCTTGCCAGTATTTTTCTTTCAAGACTACTGAGCTTTAAAATGATTTTTAACTGAAGCACTTCATGTCCTTAAAAAAAAAAAAAGGAAAAATGTATGGCTCAAGAAATGACTTGCACAAAACAGCAACCTTTTAATTTGGTTCAAGTCAGACACAACAAAATCACTTGCATTACAAATGTAAATAACTACAATAAATTATAAATATAAATGTGTTGCAGGATCACAAATAATTAGCTTTTTTTCCCCCTCCAATATCACTTCCACCAGTTTTTGCTAGTCTCTAATAATAAATATTAAATGAACTATTCAGCAAAACGTATCAAAAAGAGACTTTAAATATTAATATTAAATTATAAAAATAATTTATATGCAAATAATGTATTTTTCATGTGTTCTGTTAAGTAATGTATTTTTCCTCTAATTATCCATTTCCTCTAAGCCATCCATCCATTTTAAATCTCTTCTTAAAACCCATTTCTTTTCTTTGCCGTTTAACGCCACATAGTGTTTGACTTGTGTGTATAATTTTTTTATTTTTTGTTGCTTTTATATTTTAGTTTTGTGTGAGGGCAGTGCAATATTTATCTTTTGGTATTTTATTTGTTCTTAATTATTTAATTAATTATTTTATTATTTTATCAGAGTTCATTTGAGTTTTATCTTTTTTAATTAATTAATTTCAGTGTTTTACGGTGCTTCTGTCTTTTATTCATTGTAAAGCACTTTGGAAACCTCTGTGTTTATTTAAATGTGCTATACAAATAAAGTGGATTGGATTGGACTCAATGCAGCCTATCCTTAATAATACAAAAGTACTGGAAGGAACGCACAATTTTAGGCTGGAGGATTTGACCATCAATTACTTTCACTTGGTGAAAAGCATGTCTCAGAGTCTCGTTACGTGCCTGCTCCAATGGGAAGTCCCCTAAAGGATTCCCCAGAGAGGGAGGAGGGTTCTCCCCACTTTCTATGTCATCATGACATGGTGCTGATGTGGATGGCCCTGGGATAGCCTCCCAGCTAACGTTGCAATGGGATTCCCCCATGACACGCTACTGCAGGACCCACCCACTTCTATCTGCTTAATTAATATTTTAAACCATGGCCAATCAGTTCCTAGGATCAGTGGGTGAGTGAGCCTAGGAAGAACCACCACCTCCATACTATGTTTTCCTCCCCGGAAATGGATAGTGACAGGCATCAGTGGATATTGGTGTATATCACTGTGCACACACTTGACCTTCACCAAACATGTATTTCCCAGTGCCCCGCATTGAGTCAGGCTTTGATGTATGGAGGTCTGATTACAACCTGAATCCACCAAAGCCTGATGTATACCCCCTTGAATACTCACAACTATCCTGTACTCCCCCACTCAATCAGGGGAAGCCTGTGAGGCATTGGAGACATGAATCAGTAGCCCTACCTCATTGCAGAAGTGCTGATTCCCTGCCTTCCTCCATGCCTACCTACCTTCCAGCAAGCACCTACCTGTGCTCACGCTCGGTTCTGGCGGTTATGGATGAGTTCATCTGTGGAGAGAGAGAGGGGGTTAATGGTGACACAGAAGGAGAAGGGAGAGTAGCAGCACAAGGACAAAAAAGAGTGCAGGGAGCGGGTTTGGGAGGAATCAGCTCCTGTTTCCATGAGGCTGGGGTTTGGGAGGGGTGAGGAGAAGGAGGGGAAAAGATGAAAACGAAAGTGAGAGAGAGAGGAAAAGTTGTAACAGAGCCTCCTTCTGGAAATGCCATCAGATGGTCCTCAGACAGCCACACCGCCTGCTCCAGTGACATCATTCAGTGACACCGGACCCATGCTGACATCTCACTCTGCAGCTGGGCAATAAACTGCACTAGCTTGATGATAGATTTGATGTCACACTCACTGGCCAGCAGCCACTGATGGCAGGTATCCCGGAGCTGTTGTGCAAACATGAACAGCTGGCCCACTTCACCATATGCCAGTTAGTGGAAGTGCTGGCGCTGCTCTTCTGGGCCATGGCCGACCTGCTGTAGGATGGCTTGCTTGATGGAGTTGGGGAACTCCAGTGTGTTGGTGGCTGAGAGTTATTGAGCCATGAGCTGGGCTTCCCCCAACAGGAGTGGCAGTAGGCGAGCCACCCACTGTGAGGTTGGCCATGAGCTCATCTCAGCAACATGCTCAAACACCTTGAGGAAGGCATTGGGGTCATCATGCAGCCTCATCTTTACCAGCTGGATGGGCACATTGGCCTCAGAAATGATGGCTTGGGTGCCTATGGACTGTATCCAGCTCTGAACCACCTGCCGGTCCTCTGCCTGGGCTTCGAGGAAAGCCTGGACATCTACAAACAGTGTGATGAAGGTGTGCTGCTGGCACTGAAGGTCACTGGCAAGCATTTGGAGGAGCTCTCTGACTGTTTCAGACTCCATGGCAGTGTTCGTTTCTTTGTCCCGGGTTTCAGCACCAGTGTAACACCTCTTTAACTTGGGGGAAACAGAGGAACAGGAAGCAGGCTTCAGAACAGATGAGTTCCCTTTTTATTATGCACACTTTTCAGTGACTATTCATGTGACACAAACACTCTACACATGCGCGCAACAGGGTGTCACAGCTCCCTCTCTCATTCCTGGCTGTCTGAAAGAAACACAGAGACACAGGTTCATAGACAGCCAGTAACTTGACACAGGTGCACTTCATCACGTTACCTGTCAGTTCAACCTGCCTCCTTGCAGTTCACAGCCAACCACACCCCCACTGCCACACTCGTATATCTATGTTAGTCAAAAAAAAATATATAGCAAAAACTAGTAGGATTGTGGGAAAAATTAGATATCTCCTCACTCAGAAAACCCTCATGACTATTTACAACAGTTTACTCTATCTATACCTAATTTACTGCAATATTGTATGAGGGTGTGCTTGTCACACTTAATTATATCCTATCTTTTCCCTTTCAAAAAAGTTTGTAAGGATAGCTACTGGTTCCAGATTTTATACTAACTCATCACCTTTATTTCTGCAGCTAAAAGTTTTAAATATTCTAGAAATCAATAGATTACAACTTGGTCTCTTCACATTTAAATTCCTTAGAAACAATCTTCCTCAGATATTTGAAAATTTTCTAAACTTTAAGACACAGGTTTCCAACTACCATACCCACCAAAGGAGTCAATTTCAACTTCATATTCCCCTTGTCAGAACATCCTTATCCCAATGAAGTGTACTTGTGCATCAAAGTCTGGAACAATCTTACTGTCTCTGTCAGAATTTCTAGTTCAATACTTGGGTTTAAAAGTGCCCTCAAAAATGACCTCCTATTTTATCCTAGTAACATTTGACCAGTCTAATCTTTTTAAAATGATTATCTCTGAAAGCCTCTACCCTTTTTTCCCCTGCAGTTCACGTGTACCAATATTGTGCATGAACTATTTTTAATAAATTTTGTACCTTAGTTTCTTATATATGATATTTTATAGTATTCATAAGCATGCTTATTTAGCCATTTTAATCATTATTAGTTTTGATTATTGTTACTTTTAGACTTATGGTATGTTAGATGGGGGAGGAGCTAATAGGTTTCCTTGCTCCCCAAACACACAGTTTCTGATTACTGTCATTATTTTTGTATTATTTTACGTGCGAAATAAAATTAATTTAATGATGAAATTAAATGTAGAACAGTGATTCACACTGTCCCAGATTCATTTGAAGGTTATATTTTGCTACTCAAAGGTCTTTGATCTTAATTTTTGCCTCAAATTGCCTGAATTAATTAATTAATTAATTCATTCATTCATTCATTCATTCATTCAATGAGGGAAAATCTACTCTCTACAAAAATCACCCACACAGACACTCTCTCCCTTACAGAAGATGTCTGGGCTATGCCCACAATGTGTTTCAATCCTAGCAATGCCACCAGTGGCTGACTTTGCAGCATGTTTTGCTGGGGGCTCATAAACCTTTCACTGTGTTTCTGTAGAAGCGAGAAGCCCTTGCAAAATGAATAGGTCTCTCTAAAAACTGCCTTTTTGCTGGCTAGAATTTCCACAGAAAAGAGTGGGAGAACTACAAGCCTTGCTGTTAAGCTTGCCTTACATGCATTGCCAGCTGGATGACTTTGAAGTGACCTTGTCGTTGAACTGAGGGTTTCTGGTCAGTCACACCACTCACTTTTGTTAACCAATCTATTGATGTTGGAGTGTTCCTTTATGTACCCAGATCATTTTGGACTGGATGGCATTTATTTGATGATCAGATTAACTGTTATGGGGAAAAGCATAGGGAGCTTCCCTGTATGAACAGAGACTGGGTGATGGACATCAACAACAATAAAAATTTGAAACATGAAAGAAGCCCTGCATGAAGTAAATATTTTCATGTTGTGGTGATACATACATCTTCTGATGCATGAACTTGGACACATCATCAGTGTTGTATCCTAGCTTCATTGGGTGTTTCGGGTCTTACAACAGACACCCTCAGCCAGATGACCCAACCAGGGTTGATCAAGCCCTGGTCTGTGTCCAAGTGGCATACTACGGCCCCCACTTGTTGCCCCTCTTCAGCCAGAGCCATCTGGATGCCTTTTCTGTCATCTCCACATTATTGTTAATAGCCCTTCTCCTGCTTTGACCCATGATCCCCAGGATTCCATAGGCCTTGCTGAAGGAGTGGCCTGCAAACCCCTGACAGCCCACCTCCACTGGCATGCACCTGGTCCTCCACCCATTCCTGCAGCAGTCCTCCACAAGTGCCTGATATTTTGCCCTCTTCCTCTCCTGTGCCTCCTCCATCCTCTCTTCCCAGGGCACAGTCAGCTCCAAGAGGATCAGCTGTCTCGTGGAATTTGACACCAAGATGATGTCTGGTCTCAGCGCGGTCTGGGTGATATGAGCTGTAATCTTCAGCTGCCTTTCTATATTGACTGACATCACCCAGTCTCGTACTGTGGAAAGCAGACCTCCTGGGCAGTTCTTGAGTCTGTTCTTTAGCTGCTCTCCTGCCTTCACAAACTGGATAGTTCTGGCTATGGTGTTGGTACACCTGCCATCACTGATCCCCTTGCTGATTGCCTCGGCGATGGATTTGAGGACCTGGTTGTATCTCCAATGATAGCGACCTTCTCCAAGTGCCTTGGTGAAGCTGCTTAGGATGTTCTCAAGGGTCCCAGTTTTAGAGCAAAGTGGACAAGCTGGTGTTTCAACCTTGCCCCATTTGAACAGGTTGGAAGGGCTGGGGAAGACATTGTAAACCCCCTGGATTGGAAACTTGGTCCTCTGGGTGTTCCACTTCTAGATGTTCTGCCAGATGACATTCCACTCCATTGCCTGTTCCCATCTCATCCAGGCACCCTGCTGTCTCATTTCCACAGCACTAGCTGTTCTTTCTTCCTCCACTGCAGAGCGCACCTCTTCCTGGACCAACATTCACCTCTCTTTCTCACTGGCAGTGTTAAATCGGGTCAATGGAAAACATCCAAGCCCAGCTCTGCCATGAGCCATGACCCCAAAAAGGACCTTCTGCTGTAGGCAAGCTTCTGCCTGCTGCACTGCCTCACCTGCCTTCCACTTCCTCCCTGTCTTTACAACAATCCATGCATCGGTTACTTTGCTGTCTCCTGATTTGATGTACTGCAGATGTTCTCTTGCTTGAGCCTTGATGAACTCCTCCCTGATTGAGCTGAGAGGGAGCCTGACCTTATTGGTGTTCCTGTACAGAGCAATGCTGCACAGGCTGCATGGCAAACCTAGTCACCTGTGGAGATAGCTGCTCACCTTGCACTCAAATCCCTCTACTGCAGTCATTGGTACCTCATAGATGAGCAAGGACCAGAGGATTGTTGGGAGGATTCCGTGCTGGTAGATTCATGCCTTGAATTGCCCAGGGAGACCAGACCTGTCTACCACCTTCAACCATCCCTCCAGGTCAGCGTTAGTTGCCTTGATGGAATCTGTATCTTTTAGGCTACAATTGAAGACTTTCCTGAGGCTTTTCACTGGTTTTTCCATAACCAATGGAATTTGATCTTCTCCCAGACTGAAGCAGAATCTATCCATGACCTTCCCTTTTTTCAGGACCAAAGAACAGGATTTGGTGGGTTTGAAGCTCATGCAGGCCCAGGACATGAGCTTTGCTAATCCCTGAAGGATCCACCTGGCTCTGGACACAGCTGTTGTTGTTACCATGATGTCATCCATGAAGGCTGTTATGGGTGGCTGTCTCATGCTTGATTTGCTGAGAGAGCCTCAACACACTGGTTCTACTGACTTGACCAGCATGTTCATTGCTAAGGCGAACAGGGTCACCAAGATGGTGCAGCCAGTGATTATCCCCACTTCAAGCTGGTGCCAGTCAGATGTTGTAAGACCAACAGATACCCTCAGGTTGAACTTTCTGTAGTAGTCCAAGGTGAGAATGTTGCACCTTCTGTGGAACGTGGTGCTTGTCAAGTGCCACTCCTATCAGCTCATGTGGTATTGAACCGTAGGCATTGGTGAGATCCAGTCACAGTACCACCAGGTCCCCTCTGTCACCTCCCTGATGAGCTGAATCACCACACCTGTGTGCTCTACGCAGCCCACAACACCTGGTATGCCTTCCTTCTGTACCAAGGTGTCAATGTAATTATTGTTCAGCAAGAAGTTAGTGAGTCTCTTGGCCAGCACACTGAAGAAGATCTTACTCTCTACACTGAGCAGAGAGATGATCTGAAACTGATCAACCTTCTCAGATGTCTCCTTTTGGAATAAACACCCTTTCCGCATATCTCCACAACTGGGTGATCTTCCCTCTTCTCCAGATCACCTTCAAGGCCCTCCAAAGCTAGTGCAGTAGCTTTGGGCAGTTCTTGTAGACCTTGTAAGGCACTCCACTTGGGCCTGGTGCAGAACTGGCTCTTGCTTTGTGCACCACTTCCTCCAATTCCTTTAGGCTGGGCTCCTTCTGATTGAAGTCTGCTGTTGGCTCTGGTGGCGTTACGAGAGCCTCACACATTCCTAGGGGTTGGTCTCTCTTGCTATTACTGTAGGTGCTCTTAAGGTGACCATTAATGGCTTCTCTCAAGCAGGTAAGATGGCCAGTCCTCTTCTGCCATAGAAGTTTCTTGGTCAGCTTGAAGGGGTTGGCCAGGAATGCAGCTCTCCTCTTTGCCCTCTCTCTACGCCTCCTCCTGTGGTTTTCTGCCCTCCACAAGGTCAGTAGCTTCTTCCTCAGAATTGCCCACAGACCTGTCAGACCTTCCCTCTTCACAGCACCTGCCTTCTTATACTGCCTCTTGAGAGCCTTGAGCTCTTTCCTGAGGTGCTGGATTCTCCTTGCTCGGTGGTTTGGAGCATAGGCTTGTGGTGTGGGCTTGGCCTCCTTCATCCCGAATTGCTTGGCTGTGGTGTTAGCTATGATTGTGGCTGTAGTAGCCAGCCGGTGGTCTACATCCCCCTTAGCTATCCCCTCCAGGATCTGGTCAACGTCAGCATCGAACTGATGCCACTTGGTTGTCTTTGAGGACTAGGGCCACTGGATCTTTGAGTAGGCTGTTGGACAGCTGGAGCAGGTGCTGCTTGGTGGCTCTGATGGTTCTGTTCATCTCTGGCAGCTGATGGTAGTTGGCGGCTCTGGGTACTACTTGCCATTGGGTCAGCCTGTAGGGTGCTGGCAGTAGGCATGACCAACACTGGGAGGCTCTGGGCACTGTGGTTTGCCTCCAGGCATAGCTCCTCCATCATCTCACCAGAAGATGCTTCCATATGCTGTGTCGCCACTACCCCTGTTGTGCATCCCTTCCTGGCCTGATGTATCTTCAAGCCCCTGATGTTCTTACAGGCCTTGCTGCAGGTGTATAGTACTTGCGATGTCATTTGTCCATTGTCCTGTGTCGTTAACCTTGGGTTGTAGCTTTAGAACCAAATATATACTTATATTCTGTAAAATATTTAAATAATATTGGCTGGTGTTGAGTGGTATATCAGATATATTCCATTCAGCTAGCATGATATTGAACGAGTTGAAGATGAGTTCAATATCATGCTAGCTGAACAGAATGCATCTGATATACCATGAAAAAAAGCTATTATTATTATTCATAAACATTTGATGGAACAGTGATAGATTTTACAAAGAGTTTGTTTACAAATTGTCACAGTTGCTTCCTAGCACGGAAGTTTTCCATGTAATACATATCTTATGGCATTTTCAGTTCACTGCGACAGTTTACTGTGGGTACCTTCGGCGAACAAAGAAATGCTTCAGCACATGCACAGCAGAAAACTCTCATTTAATATTTGCATCAGCTCTGACATGTGATGTCATGTTGTCTTGGTAACCATGCAATATCTTAAGCCATATTCAACGCTCATTCTCCATTGTGTAGAGTGACATAAGACACATAGGATAAAAGATATCCTTACAATATTGCTTGCTATCAAACCAAATGGATGAAACTCACTAGAAGGGAATAGAATACATGTTTTTATTCCATTGAAAAAGTGTCCTGAATGTATAATAATATAAAATTTTGAAAACTGTAAATGTTTTCCAATAAAAAAAACAAATAACTTGGTTTAATTGCCAGTTTTAACTGTTTAATGTTAAATGATGGTGAACCAAGAGTAGGTGTGCAAATATTGCTATTGTATCCCCTGTGAAATTGCCTGTGTGCTTTATTGTATTTGTTTACTTGTTTACTCTGTAATTAACTCACTCAGACTTAGCAAGCTGAAGAATCTCCAGATGGGATGCTACATAGCTAATATTGAGAGCTATGTAACTGACATTTTACTGAATATTGAGAGGTCGGGGCGCGGGTTAACAATGACCACCTCCGGTACTGTTTGTCAACAGGGTGCCGGTGGAAAGTATGCTACTGTTGCATCAAAATGGAGAAGGAGAAAGGGAGGTGGGAGGCATGTTAGAGTTGGTCAACAGTGTGATTGATGTGAAGAGGGGTGTCAGCAGTGGCGGAGCTGAGGGGTTCCCTCATTCTTCTTCATCTTTGCGGTTTGAAAACAACTTGAAAGTGCCTTACCGCCACCTGGAGGCCCCACACTCCAGTCTAGTAGAGGACAAACTGGGCCGAGATTAATCGCGATCAAGAAAAATTAACGCGTTGATTTTTTAAATTAATCTAATCGCGATTAACACGTTAACTATGACAGCCCTAATATAAACCCATTTAAAAGTAAAGTTAAAAAAGATGCTGTTGTTTCCTGTTTGTCGTTTCCTCTTGATGTTGTGAGCGGATGAGAGGATTTGGTTTTAGGTGTCTCAGGTGTCGCAAGGTCAATACTCGTAAATGCTACGGCTAAAAGGTGGACGTTGGCATCTCTGCAAGTTTTGGAAATAATATAGCGCGGGGGAAAAAATAAATAACCGAAGGGGACAAGAAATGCAAATGTGTGAACGTGTCATGGGTTTTGCCGTGTCAACTTCTGAATGGCGTCTCTGGATTTTATGGAAATGGGAAGATGTTTGTGCAGATGAGAGAGAGAGAGAGAGAGAGAGAGAGAGAGAGAGAGAGAGAGAGAGAGAGAGAGGCTACAATAGGGGCTTTGTGTTTATCCAAAGTAGAAGAGAAGCACGATAACTAAAAAATATATACAGAGGAAAAGAGAAACAGTAGTGGGAGTACAGAGAGAGAGAGCGAGAGAGAGAGAGAGAGAGAGAGAGAGAGAAATGTGAGATGGGAGAATGAAAAAGCAGAGGGAGAGATATAAAGCCCTCTGACACACCGCTCCACAGCCAATGTGTAGAAATTAATTGAGTGAAAGAAATCTGCTGTTTAAGGGTGAAGTGGGTTGGGGGAAGCAGTGAAACAATTGTTTTCTGTCTGCCTGCGGCTATGTATACTCATTCTCTCTCTCTCGCTCTCATATCTGCTGGCACTCACCTCTTTGCTCTCTCTCTTTTTTCTTGCTCTCGTATAAATTCGTGTTCGTTATTTTCTCGCACTGTTTTCATATCATCTTTGCCTCAATCAAGTCTTCCTTGCTTTGTAATATTTATTTCCACTCCATCATCATTCTGATTTAATTACGTACTTGTGTGTGTGTGTGTGTGTGTGTGTGTGTGTGTGTGTGTGTGTGTGTTTGATATCATGCTTCAATTTGTGAATGTTTTTGAATAAATGTATGCAAGGATGGGCTTTTGTGAGAGCTCAGAGAGGATGTGCCCTGTTTTCGTGAGAATATTAGCGCACGCACACACACACACACACAAATGCGTGACTTGAAACATTGCTTTTTTGTGCCAGCTGCTTGCTGGGAAAGAAAAAAGTTGGTAACTGTGGCAGTGGGGGCGTGGCCGAGCATCTGTGAATAGAGGGCGGAGTCAGGGAAGGTGAGGTGAGTGGTCGTGTCACTACACCTGTTGTCAATTAACATGTGTTTGTGTGTCTCCTTCAGTGACCGCACCCGATTAAAGGAGAGCGAGACGGGGAGGTCGGCGCCGAGGGCTTGTTGACAGCCTGTGTGTGTGTGTGTGTGTGTGTGTGTGTGTGTGTGTGTGTGTGTGAGAGTGAGAGTGT
>JAPEKM010000002.1:30997313-31007654 GCA_027575975.1 Cathorops multiradiatus
CTTTCGACATTTGATATGTTGTCTATGTTCTATTGTGAATACAATATCAGTTTTTGAGATTTGTAAATTATTGCATTACATTTTTATTTACAATTTGTACTTTGTCCCAACTTTTTTGGAATTGGGGTTGTACAGTATCTCATCTCATTCATCTCATTATCTCTAGCAGCTTTATCCTGTTCTACAGTGTCACAGGCAAGCTGGAGCCTAGCCCAGCTGGCTATGGGTGAGAGGCAGGGTACACCCTGGACAAGTTGCCAGGTTATTACAGGGCTGACACAGAGACAACCATCCATTCACACACACGGTCAATTTAGAACCACCAATTAATCTAACCTGCATGTCTTTGGCCTGTGTGGGAAACCCACACAGACACAAGGAGAACATGCAAACTCCACACCGAGAGGCCCTTGCCAGCCGCTGGACTCGAACCCAGAACCTTCTTGCTGTCAGGTGACAGTGCTAAGTACTACGCTACTGTGCCATCCATATTTAGTAGTCTCAAATACTAAATAGTTAAGGATGTTGTAGTGTCTCAAATCCGGTAGCTGGTTTGCTGAACACTTCAAGTGGAAAAAATACATTTGTGGGTAAATTTAAGAAGCCTTTATTTTTGTCACATGTAGACTCAAGCACAGTAAAATTCCTCCTCTGCATTTAACTCTCCTGGAGCAGTGAACACAGAGCAGTGAGCAGAGTAAATAATAAATAAATACATTTGTGGGTGAATTATATGGATCTGTGATGCCTGCATGTTTCAGCTTTTGGATGTAACACGATCTACTGATATAATCTAAATTTTTAATAATTCCAGAGAGATTGTATTGACTGCAGTTGTCTTGATATTTTCATTATTAACTGTCACGACTATGTTTCTTTATTTGCCCGGCAATACGGTGGACGCTGTGTGAAAAACAAAAATCTATGACATCGGTGAAAAGCCCCTATAGAAAAGAAATTATCCACCACTATCAACAAAGCCTGTGGATGGATGTGTGCATACATACACGTGTGAAGAGCAAGTCAGACTGCAACCTTCAAGGTCCAGAAAAGTGTACAAAAGATGGTAGTTCTCACTAGTTTCTTATCCCTGTGGGTGGAGCGTCTAAGGCTGAGACTAAAATTGTGGTACTTTTGAGGTCAACCAAATATTGGAAGATCATCTGCCCTGCTTGAAACCCTGTTCACTGTAATAATTTTGTTTTAGAATAGAATATCTTTGTAAATAAATACACCAAAATTAAAATGTAATCCTTGGTGCAAAAAAGTGCATCTAAAAACCTAAGAAAATAATACAAGAAGATAAACTAATATAAATAATTTGAAAAGTTATTTAAAACAGCAGTCATCATTCGCAAGCATTCACATCCTATGGTGTGGAGGGCATTGCATGATCCATATTGTATCATATTTATATTAGTGAATGTACACATTTGCTTTATTTAATGCCCTTATGGTACACTTGCATAGACACTGTTCCTAATCCTGTTTGTCCTAGCTATTAATGACCTGTAACATCTGCCTGAAGGCACCAGTTCAAATGCAGTGTGTCCGGGGTGAGATGGGTCCCTAAGAATGTTTGTTTGTTTTTTTTTATACTGCGGGAACTGTACAGATCCTCCAGAGAGAGGAGAGGGCAGCCGATGATCTGGGCCATAGTGACAACTCTCTGGAGCACTTTCCTGTCTCCTACTGTGCAACTAGAAAACCACACACAAACAGTACGTCAATATGCTCTCAATGGAGCAACGGTAGAAGGACACCAGTAGTTTTTGGGAAAGATGGTAGTTCCTCAGCACTCTCAGGAAATACAGTCTTTGCTGTGCCTTCTTGATAACAGTTGTAGTGTTGATGCTCCAGGCCAGGTCATCCTGAATGTGGACCCCCAAAAACTGAAATTCTGAGACCTTCTCCACACAGTTCCCATTAATAACAGAGGCAGAATGTCTGTCGTCTTCCTTCTAAAGTCTATGATCGGCTCCTTAGTCTTGGTGGTGTTTAAGACCAGGTTGTTATTTGTACACCAATCTGACAGCTGCTCTACTTCATCTCTGTATATGGACTCATCTCCCCTGGACATGAGCCCCACCACAGTGGTGTCATCAGCAAACTTGATGATGCTGTTACTCGAGTGGGCAGGTATGCAGTCGTGGGTACAGAGGGTGTAGAGTAGAGGTCTCAGCACACAGCCCTGAGGGGAGCCAGTGCTGATGCTGAAGGCAGAGGAAATGTAAGAGCCTACTCTCACTCTCTGGGAGTGATCAGTGAGGAAGTCCTTAATCTAATGATAGATGGTGTGGGATATTCACAGGTTTGTAAGTTTGGTTACCAGTCTGTTCAGCAGGATGGTGTTAAAGGTGGAGCTGAAGCCCACAAAGAGCAGCCGTACATAGCTTCCCTGATGCTCCAAATGGAACAAAGCAAGGTGGAGAGCCGTGGCTACTGCGTCCTCTGTGGCCCTATTGGCTCTGTAGGCAAACTGGTGAGGGTCAAACCTGGGTGAGAGGTGTGAAATAATTTGAGTTTGGACCAGTTTCTTGAAACACTTCATAATGATAGGTGTACATGCTACTGGCCAGTAATCGTTAAAGCTGGTAATGGTGTTCTTCTTTGGGAGGGGGACGATTATGGAGGACTTTAAGCAGAGTGAGATGGCAGCCTGAAACGGGGACAGATTGAAGATCTTGGTAAAGACCCCAGCCAAGTGATCCGCGCAGACTCACAGCACCCGTTCTGAGACGCTGTCAGGTCCTGCAGCTTTCATTGGGCTTAACTTGCTCAGTGTGCACCTCACATCATGCTCCTCTACCATGAAGGTGTGTCATGCTCCGCCCCAGACATCCACTCCAGAGATTACTAATCTCTCATGCCAGCGCCGATCTGGATCCGGGAATTCCATCTCACCTGTATTTACTTCCTGGTTTTCACTGCTGCTTATAAATATGCCGTTCTCAGACTCTGACTTTGCCAGAACGTCTCGTTTGCTACTCTAGCCGTTTCTGTGCCTTTTTGCGTCTCATGGTTTTTTGCTCTAGCTATTTTTCTGGTTCTTGTTTTTTTTTGTACTCAGGGTTTTTTCTTGTTCATGTTTTTTTTGCACTAGCATTTATTCTTGTTCATGATTTTTGCACTAGCGTTTTTGCCCTTGCCTGTCTCCTGTTTTTGTCAAGTTTTTTGTCTCTCTTTTTTTTTTTTCCCAGACAATTTTTGGCATTTGTTTCTTGTCCTGTTTGTTTATCTTTTTGCCATGCCCTTTTCCCCTGGATTAAATCACCTTATTTATCGGATAACTGTCTGTGTTCTGCTTTTAGATCCTATCTCACCACACCTCCACCACCCCTAACAAGGTGTGGCTGTTGTGGGCTTGTGAGTGTAGTGTGGCTGCCTCTTGTGACTCCATCTCAAAGCAGGCAAAGAAGTGGTTCAGCTCATCTGCCAATGAGGAGTCACTGTCAGCTATGAGGTTGCTGGGTTTGTAATCCCTACATTGGACATCCCAGGTCAGCTGTTGTGTACTGCTCTAATGCTCAAAAACATCCCAGTTTGTTGACTCAAAGCAGTCCTGCAGCTGTTGAGAGGTACCTTCAGGCTACATTTTAACAGTTCTGGATGTGGTCAGAGCACTTTTCCTGAGGGGCATATATGTCAGGATCAAGAACAGGGACATGTGGTCTAACTGGCCCAGGTGTGGTAGAGGCTTTGCCCTGAAGCCCATCTTGATGTTAGAATAGACCTTGTCCAGTGTATTTGCTCCCCTCATAGCACACTTGACATGCTGATGGAATTTAGAGAGTACTGTCTTTAAATCAGCATAATTAAAGTCCCCTGCCTTAATGTGAACAGCCTCAGGATACATACTCTAATGATCTCAGACTGCTAATGATCTCATGTAAACATCCAAGGGCCGAACTAGCATTAGCATCCAGTGGAATATACACAGCAGTTACCATGACAACAGTGAACTCCCAAGGAAGATATATGAGCCTGCATTTAACAGTCATATACTCCAGGTCTGGACTGCCCTAATACCCACCTCCCCAAATACACCCACAATACCCACCTGCTCCCAGTACCCTCCAGCTACCTCCTGTGACTGCTAACAGTCTTAGTATTGGTACACCAGCTGTTGTTCACATAAATCCATCACCCCATCCCCATGCTTTTACCGGAGTCCCTGGTCCTGTCGTGCTAGTGTAATGTATGACCTGCTAGCTCGATATCTGTGTCTGGAATGGGTGAGTGAAGCCAGGTCTCTGTGAAGAGCAGGATTCAGCTGTTCTTCACAATGTTGTTCATTGCAACCAGTAGATCCAGTTCATCCATCTTGTTAGCAAGAGATCTGGCATTGGTGAGGAAAACACAAGGGATCAATGGTTTATGTGGCTGCCTTCGTAGCCTCACCAGCATGCTGGCTTTGCAGGCTTGCTTTTGCCTCTTCTCCCTGCACCGCCTTCGTCACCTTTCTGTGGGGATGGTAATCCATGGCGTGCCGGTGGGCCTAGTGATATCCAGTGGGATGTCGTGGGAGCGGACAAACTCAGCTATAACAATCCACTCACTGTGTAATCCCATTTCAATCAGATCATGCTGGCTATAAATTTTATTTGCCCTACAGAATGTTGTCAGGATGAGTAACAACTCGCACACAAACAGCCAAACAAAGCACCAAAAAGAAGAGCGCTGAGCCACTGCGTTTATGCACGCTGCCATCTTAGATTCCTCTGAAAGATGAATCTAAGTTCATTAGTGGATGAGTTCCTTGCCTTCTTATTGCGTTTGACACCAAACAGTAAATAGTAAATAATAAAAAATACAGTAAATAGCCCTATTCCGGCTCTTCCTAGGTGTCACAGTGGTGTAGTGGTTATCACTGTCACCTCACAGCAAGAAGGTCCTGGGTTCGAGCCCAGTGGCCGGCAGGGGCCTTTCTGTGTGGAGTTTGTATGTTTTCCCCGTGTCTGTGTGGGTTTCCTCCGGGTGCTCCAGTTTCCCCCACAGTTCAAAGACATGCAGGTTACTGTAGGTTAATTGCTGGTTCTAAATTGACCATAGGTGTGAATATCTGAGCTGTGTTCCATGGTCAGACATGAGTAGTGTGGTGGCTGCCAGTGGCGCCTTTGTATGCCTTCGACTCGGCCATGTTGAGCTGTGTCCTTTGCAATTCAGCTGCAAGAAAGGATGATTAGCCACTCAAATGTATTCCACAACTGTAGTAATCCATATGATGTCAAGAACCGCTCAACTAAGTAAAGAGAAATGACATCCATCATTACTTTAAAATATGAAGTGACTTTTAATTAATAAAAATAAAGAAGAAAACATCGAATTAGAAGGTGTGTACAAACTTTTAACCGGTATTGTATATTGTTAGTATAAAGAACTTCAAAAGCATTTATTTTATGTCCAGGTTTTTGTTTGAAGCCTAGATTATCATTATAAATAACTGAGATGTCTCCTCCTCTGCCAGTTTGATGCAGTTAATTTAGCCAGTTAATCACAAGTTGTATCTGGGAAGACTAACTTCATTTAATGCTACATACTCATTTGGTTTGATCCATTTTCTGTTAAACACAGTACATTACACTCCTGATCAGTAATTATTTCATAGCAATTAGTGCTTTAGATGTGAGAGAGCTAATATTTAATAATCCTACTTTTAGATCAAAGATGCTGGCAGTGGCTGTACATTCAGTATGGTCTTATTGTATGTTAATTAGGTGACAAAAACAAACTCTCTGAGAATTTCTACATTTTTGTTGCTGTTTATTACGGGGAACAGACACAGTCTTGTTGCAGTGGAACCTAGGTGACAACTCTGTGCAGCAAGCAGAAGGTCGGTTTAGCCTGTTTGTCTTCCTGGACTTGGCCCTAGATTGTCACAGATTACTCTGTTTTAAGACTATGGGCCATGCTGCAAGAAATGAGAGCAGCACCTTCCCTTGTGGGATAAATACCGTCCAACCCTGGGGCCAGAACATATTACTGCATCAGACATCACTTTTGCTCCTTTACACACCCCTACAATATTAGTAACATCAATCCTTTTCTCCAGTTCTAAAGGTGCATCCAGAGCTAGTGAATAGAAAGAGTTATATGCATATTGTCTGGCCTTGACCTCGTGATTTACAGCCCATCAGCACCAAACACAGGTTACATAAAAACACAACTTTTTTAACCATAGATGCTAAAGAAGGCAACTGGACTTGTTTGAAATTCTTGAAGATGTTTCACTTCTCATCCGAAAGGCTTCTTCAGTTCTGTCTGACTAATGGGGAGTTCTAGGTATTAACCCTAAGGAGAGTCATTGAGGTCACATAGGTCGTTGACCCTCTCAGTCATCTTGTAGGTGTTAGGGTCACTGGAGGCCTGGTGCGAATGGTGTTCACAGCCTAGAGAGTCGTTAGAGTGATTTGTGGGTTGTTGACTCTCTCTGCTGTCATGTGAGTCATTGAAGTCAGCTGATTCTTGGTGTGGATGTGTATTTAGTTTTCTGGGAAGTGTACCAAGGACTGCATTGTAAGTGGCTGATAAGTGGTGGCTAGGACCACCTTCTCTGTTCAGTGATGGTCATTCCAGGTTGACAAAGATGGAATCTTTTACTCCTTTTTCAAACCGCCAGTCTTCTCTGGCTAAAATGCATACATTGCAGTCCTGAAACAAGTGTCCTTTGTTATTCAGATGAAGATAGACTGCATAGTCCTGGCATGAGGAATTGGCTCTCCTGTGTTGAGCCATGCACTTGTGAAGCAGTTGTTTAATTTCCCCAGTGTACAGGTCTGTGCATTCCTCGCTGCACTGAATTGCATACACTATGTTGTCCTGTTTGTGTTTGGGGATTCTGTCCTTAGGGTGGACCAATTTCTGACTCAGTGTTACTGGGTCTGAAGTGTATAGGGATGTTGTGTTTGTAGAAGATCCTCCTGAGTTTCTCAGATAGTCTAGAAATGTAAGGAATGACCATGTTCTTGTGTTTGTTGCTGTTTTTCTTTCCTGTCCGATATGTTTCTTTTTCTGGTCTTGACGAAAGCCCAGTTGGGATACCCACACTTCTGAAGTGCTTCCTTGATGTGTTTTTGCTCCTTCTCTTTTCCCTCTACCATTGTAGGAATAGTCTAAGCCCTGTAGTATGAGGTTCTAATGACCCCCACTTTGTGTTCCAGTGGGTGGTGAGAATCAAACAGTTGGTACTGGTCTGTGTGTCTGGGTTTCCAGTAGACCTCGATGCTAAGGCTTCTGTCTTGTTTGATGTGCATGCTGCAGTCCAAAAAGGCTAGGTTGTTTCCAGTGATGTGATGTCTTCCTGAGTAAACTTGATGTTGATATCCACTGCATTGATGTGCTCTGTGAAGGCTTCCACCTCATAGGTTTTGATTTTAACCCAGGTGTCATCCACATAACTGAACCAGTGGTTGGGAGTGACTCCTGAAAAGGCTTTGTTTTACACTTCCTCCATGTATAGATTGGTCACTATAGGGGACAACGGTGATCCCATGGCACATCCATGCTTCTGTCTGTAGAAACGTTCATTGAACTGGAAATAGGTGGTGGTCAGACAGGGGTCGAGCAGGGTGCAAATATGGTCTGTGGTGCGGTTCATTCTGTCCAGTAAGGTGCTGTCTTGAAGTCATTTCTTAACCGATTCGACTGCTTCTCTGGTGGGAATGCAGGTGAAAAGAGAAGTGACATTGTAGGAAACCATGATTTCATCTGAGTCTAGTTTTACATTTGCAGCTTTGGTAGCAAAATCCTGGGAGTTATTAATCTGATATGGCATGTTTCTGACAAGGGGAGCCAGGATGGTGGCTAGGTGTTTGACAGTGTTATAGGTGACAGAGTTTATGCTGCTGCTGTTGGGTCTGAGTGGAGCCCCTTCTTTGTGAATCTTTGGGAGATCATAAATAAGAGGAATGGTTTCCCTGGGGTACAGTCTGTAGTACAGAGATCAGTTGATGGCATGGTCCTTTTGTAGTTGCTGTAGGCAGCCCACAACTTTCTTTTTATAACTGCTGGTGGGATCCCGCCTTAGGGTTTCGTAGGTGGCTGTGTCGCCGAGGAGACTGGTCATCTTTGAGTGGTAGTCTGCTGTGTTTAGCACCACTGTGCATCTCCCTTTGTCAGCAGGAAGGATGATGTTCCAGGCACTTTGACATGATGTAAGAGCCCTCCTTTCTTGAATGGTGAGGTTGGAGGGGGGTGCTTTCGCACTGGCAAGGGCAGCTGATGCTTTCAGTCTAAGTTGTTCCACCTCTATGGTGGTCGTATTGTTGTTTCTGATGGCCGGCTCTGTGGCTATGAGGAGATCTACCACTGGTGTCTGCTCTGGTGAAACTACAAAGTTTAGTCCTTTGAATAAAACATCCTTCTCTGGTTGGGTGAGTTCCCTGTCAGATAAGTTCTTCACCCACTTCTCTTGGATGTCAGGTTGCATTGCCTGATCAGATTTCTTCCTCAAAATCAGCACTTCTGTCTTGTGGGAAGACATGGTTTTAGACAGCAGTGTTTTGAAATTTGCATATCTGTCATTCCTTGCCTTTGTTGTGTTGAGACCAGTGCCTTCTCAAACCTGGAATACCTGGTACTTGGAACCCCCCACTAGTCAGACAGAACTGAAGAAGCCTTTTGGATGAGAGGTGAAACGTCTTCAAGAATTTCAAGTAGTAGAAACACAATCATGAGTTTTACTGGAAGCTATACTATAATCACTATATACTGCAGATCTACAGTATTTTTAAAATTCATACTCTGGAGCTTTTTTTTTTTTCTTTTAACAGATGTATTTTTTTCCCACATTATGCATCTCCAGAGTGCTTTAGTAATTAATATAATTAGGGCCCGAGCACTGGTCATGCAAGACCCTGTTGTTTTCATACAGATTCTTTATTATTTGGACGCGAGAACCGGAGGTGCAAGAGGCCGCTGCACTGGAAGTGCGAGGCCCGATTGTTTTCCTACAAATTCTATATTATTATTATTAGGGCCCGAGCACCAGAGGTGAAAGGCCTCTGGTGTCCAGCGGAGGCCGCTGCAGCGGAGGCGCAAGGCCCTATTGTATTCCTACAGGTTATTTATTATTATGAGGGCCCGAGCACCCAAGGTGCAAGGCCCTGTTGTTTCTGTACAGATTCTTTATTATTATGAGGGCCCGAGCACTAGAAGTGCAAGGCCCTATTGTTTCTGTTCAGAGTCTTCTACTTATCATTATTATTAGGGCCCGAGCACTGGAGGTGCAAGGCCTCTGGTATCCACCAGAGGTGCAAGGCCCTATTGTTTCTGTACAGATTCTTTATTATCATGAGGGCCCGAGCACTGGAGGTGCAAGTGCAAGTCCCTATTGTTTTTGTACGGCTGCTTCTTCTTCTTGGGGCTTGAGCAGTGGAGGTGCAAGGCCCTATTGTTTCTGTACAGTTTTTTATTATTATTATTATTATTATAGTCTGAGCACCGGAGGTGCAAGGGCTCTTTTATCCACCAGAGGCCGCTACACTGGAGGTGCAAGGTCCTATTGTTTCTGTACAGATTCTTTATGGTGAGGGCCTGAGCACTGGAGGTACAAGGCCCTGTTGTTTTTGTACAGATTCTTCTTCTTATCATTATTATTAGGGCCCGAGCACTGGAGATGCAAGGCCTCTGGTGTCCCACCAGAAGCCGCTGCCCCACCAGAAGCCGCTGCACTAGAGGTGCAAGGCCTGATTGTTTGTTTCTGTATGGCTGCTGCTTCTTTTTTTTTACCTCTTCTTCTTGGGGCCCGAGCACCGGAGGTGCAAGGCCCTGTTGTTTCTGTACGGATTCTTCTTCTACTTTATTATTATTATTATTATTATTATTATTATTATTATCCACCAGAGGCTGCTGCACCAAAGTTGTAAGGCCCTACTGTTTCTGTACGGACTCTTCTTCTACATTATTATTATTATTATTATTATGAGGGCCCGAGCACTGGAGGTGCAAAGCTCTATTGTTTCTGTATGGATTCTTATTTACTTACTTACTTTGCCATTTTGAGGTTGTTCCCATGGGCAAAAACTCATGAAATTTGATGCGCACATCAGTCATGGGCACTGCTACTCAGGGATGGAGGCTTGACCCCAGGTGTGACTGGGGGGGACTCATTGTACCCCCAAACTTCATTGAGACTTCTGCCCAGTGTATAGTTTCACCTGTTCATGTCAAAATTGGAAAGGTGTGTGTGGGGTGGCCAAAGATGAACAAAATTGTAATGTATATTGTATTAGTCAGTTGAATTGTGAAGGGATTTGCAATATCTTGCAAGATATTGAAAAGGCGAATATATATATATATATATATATATATATATAGGATTCTGTAAGTCGATTTTCTCGT
>JAPEKM010000002.1:31268436-31279723 GCA_027575975.1 Cathorops multiradiatus
AGAAAAACGGACTCGTCTGGACGCGAGGCCGAAACGATAAAGTATTTATGCAGAACCATCAAAATCGTACTCGTGTGAACAAGCCATTTGTCTATCTGAGCTCTAATCTCCAATGAATAGACTAATCCAAAGGAAAGAGTTCAAACAGTGCTGTCAGTAGTAATCAGTTAAAGAAGGCTAGGTAGTGTTTGGTTAAAATGGGACTAAGTATGTTAGGCAAAGCCTCTGGTTTAATACAAGGATTGTAACGCTTCTCTACGTATTTTATATGGTTTCCAGAGCAAGCCAATTTTCAACACACGGTACAAAGTTCAGCAGTTTCACAGGTTTTTTTTTTTTTGCTGTTTTCTTGTTTTCCCTTCAAACCGATGAACTTTATTTTTTTTTGTAAATATTAACCTATTCTGAATTTGATGCATGCAACATGCATCAAAAAAGTTGGGACAGGGGCTTGTTTACCACTGTGTTAAATCATCTTTTTGTTTAAAAACACTTTTAAGCGTTTGGGAACTGAGGGCAACAATTGTTGACATTTTGAACGTGAAATGCTTTCCCATTCTTGCTTGATATACAACTGTAGTTGTTCAACAATCCGGGGTCTTCGTTGTCGTATTTTGCACTTCATAATGCGCAATGCATTTTCAGTGGGAGGCAGGCAGTTTAGCACACTGTTGTAAGATTTGCAGAATGTGGCTTAGCATTGTTTTGCTGGAATAAGTGGGGCATCTTGAAAAAGACATCATCTAGTTGGCAACATTTTGCTCCAAAACCTGGACAGTCCTTTCAACATTAATGGTGCCTTCACAGATGTGCATGTTACTCATGCCATGTGCACTAACACACCCCCATACCATCACAGATGGTGGCTTTTTAATTTTGTGCTGGTAACAATCTGGATGGTCCTTTTTCTTTTCAGCCCAGAGGACACAATATCCATGATTTCCAAAAACAATTTGAAATTTGGACTCGTCAGACAACAGTACCCTTTTCCACTTTGCACCAGTCCATCTTAGATAAGTTCAGCTCCAGAAAATTCAGGGCATTTCTGGATGTTGTTGATATCTGGCTTTCAGTTTGCATTTGTAGATGCAGCAACAAACTGTGTTTACTGTCAGCGGTTTTCCAAAGTGTTCCCGAACCCATGTAGTAATATCCTTTCTACAATCATGTCAGTTTTTAATGCAGTATTGCCTGAGGGATGGAAGGTCACAGGCGTTCAATGTTGCTTTTCAGCTTTACCCCTTATCTACAGAGATTTCTCTGGATTCTCTGAATCTTTTGAGGATGATATGGGTTATCACTGGTGAAATCTGTAAATTTCTTGCAGTTGTACTTTGAGAAAAATAGTTGTTTTTTTTTCTCAAACTAAAACTGTTGGACCATGCAGTTTTCACAAAGTGGTGAACCTCGGTCCATCCTTGCTTGTGAATGACTGAGCCTTTTGAGGATGACCCTTTTAACTCTGACTAATTAAAGTGTTTTCCTGTGGACTGTTCCAGACATGTGTCCAGATAGGAGCATAACACAACTTTCCCAGTATAGGTAGTCGTCGACTTACGACCTATGCAACTTACGACCGATCGACTTTACGACCATCTGGTTATGACCGGCAAGTGTTTCCCAGCTGAGCTAGCTGAGTGTACGATAGTTTCCGCCCCAGCTCCTGGCCCCGCCCAGCATCCAGCCTCTCGCCGTGTACAGCAGTTTCTGCCCCAGCTCCTGGCCCCACCTAGCATCCAGCCTCTCGCCGCGTACAACAGTTTCCGCCCCAGCTCCAGGCCCCACCCAGCATCCAGCCTCTCACCACATACAACAGTTTCCGCCCCAGCTCCAGGCACACATGCGCAGTTTCCCTCACGCACGCCGTCATACGGTTTCCGCCCCAGCTCCTGGTTTATGAAACGAGCAAATCCTCCCGCCAGTGCTGCAACAGCTGATGATGACGTAGACGACCCGCAGCCAAGCACCAGTGATGCCAGCAAAATACAAAACTAAGTTTTGTATTTTGCTATGTTTTACATTTGTATTTTGTTAGGTTTCAAACTAAAATGCTTTCTATTTTTCACACCTGTATTTCGCATTTTTGTTTTGCACGAATTGTACTGTACGCAGTGTAGTATGCAGTGTTTGACTTAAACCAAATAATGAGCAAAGGTAATGAAATAAGAAAATGTTGATAAAATAAGACTTTAAGATGATTGCAATATCATTACACATCACAATATGCTTACGTTCATTTAACATAGGCCGACTTACGACCAGATTGGTTTACGGCCGGTCAGTCCTAACCAAACGCGACGACTACCTGTATTTATTGCCTGTGTCCCAACGTTTTTTTGCAACATGTTGCAATCATGAAATTCCAGTTTGAACATTAAATATCTTGTTTTGTATTGTATTCAATTGCATATAGGTTAAAAAGGATTTGCAAATCATTAGTCTGTTTTTATTTACATTTTACACAGCATCCCAACTTTTGTGGAATTAATTGAGAAATAAATGCCCCCAAACAAACATAACTTACAGTGTATCCTCTTTGTATCTGTATTTACATTCATTTAAAACACAGTGTTCAGTCTAAATAATGTGCATCTATATTCGGTTATATTCTTACTGCACACACATCACATGCACACATTACTATAGCAACCTTTTAACAGGGTTGTACTTCCATTGATGCTGTAGATAGTAAATATTAGAGCAAGTCTAAGTGGATTAAAGAGCCCTAGGAGACTAAGCCATTAGGAATTTTTTATACTTGTGTTCTTTTGACTGTTTATTAATATTTGTTCCTCACAGCTGTGTTCTTTGACTCTCCTTCTGTGTTCTTTGCCTGTTCTTTAGACTTCTAGATTTATCATTTTTAATAACTTCAGTAGGTGAAGATAAATATTATGAGAGTTCCCTAAGGTCAGTTCAAACTCTTTTTGCAAGTTATAGTGCAAAGCTGATATTTAGTATTACATGGTTCTGGAGCTGATTGTTGCTCAGCAGAACATGGACAGTGAGTAAGTGAGATGAATGTGTAGAAGGTAAAAGAAGGCGTGGGTCAGGTCAAGTCAAATAAAATTTTCTTAGTCCTTCAATGTACATGAATGTGGTGGGAAAACACTGCAGCAAGTCAGTGGGGTTTCATGAAGAATGGGGCCATTCTGCTAGTTACACAGCTCTCATGGCAAACTGTTTTATCTCACGCTATTTCAGCTGGAACTAACTGACTTGCTTTCTCTTTTTGGTTTTGTGCTTTTCCTTTCACATGAGGCACTTTATCGAACTCGGAGCTCTGACCAACTGAAAATATATTTGCAGTACATGACTTGCCAGTAGAAACATTTGATCTGCTGTAAGAATCACCAAATGCTGCAAGTTTTCATCTTCAGTATATCAGTGCTTCTGAAAACAAATGGGAAGGTTTGAAAATGGAGAAAAGTGTATTATTTTTATGATGCAAGAAATTTAAGAGGGACTTTTGTCATGAAAAGTCTCAGAAGTCTACAGGTGCCAAGTTTCAGAATAAGAAGCTCAGCCCACAGTCATGTGTTATTGCTGGATTTCAGTCATGTGACTTAGTAGTTTTACCTTAACTGAAATAGCTGGTGGTCTAAATGGCTGCCGTAGTGCAAACAACTAGCGGTAATTTATCAGAGTATGCTTTTAATCTAGAAGCCACTACTCGCTTTAAATATATTCAGGAGATTGCTATGTGCAATGGAATAGACCCCTAGAGCCTGGGAAAGGAGGATTTGTCATACAATCTCAAAAACTACCCTTCAGTCGAGTTCCCCGACATCTTGAACTATCTGGTGTTGCAGACATCCTTCTACACTGCAAAACAGATGAAAGCATGGAAGAGTATGGAGGCTTACAACTTTTTTTTGTATGTGGCTGGATAAAGGACCTCGGTATCAAGTCCCTGTATTGTTTATACCTGTGTAAGTATGTTTTAAACTTTTTGTTCATGTCTTTACAACGAAGCGCTGCAAGTTGAAGTGTAAACAAACAACATTTCACTTGATTCTCACTTTTGTTCACTCTTATCTCTCAGGTAAATCATTCACAAAGGTCATCAGAAACCCCTTTAAAGACATGGATCTTAGTTAAACAAGACAGAGAAGTGATTGTAATTGTATGGCTGGGTAAGAATTTTGACATGACCTTCATGCATATGGACTTTGTGAGGAGGAAACAAAGAAACAGCTTGATCACACCTTTCATGAAGTGATCACTGCAAACCCAAGCATGCTACGAATTGGCTCCCTTCGATTTCAGTGAGAGGTTCAAAAGCCACCTTTCTCGATGTCTTTTTGTGAAATCCTGTGTTTGGTTACCCTTTTTTATTAGTTCACGGGGAACCCTGAATAAACTTTTCAGTTTCGTGGTTTGATCGATTCGAACAAGCTAAAACAACACAAGCATAAGGCATTTTTCATGCGAGCAATGCACCTTCTTCGTACAAATGCTTTGACAACTGAGCTTTGGTTGACCACCAGCTAAAGTTTTAAATAACTAATGAGGTGGATGTGGCATCATGTGAAACCCAGCAATTGTTGGGTTGGGCATGTTCTGAGATGCTGCTGTGTTGATATTGTCCTCCCACTGACATTTGCTGATTGCCTGAATTATTGCCTGTTTCTGACCTTGAACTTTGAACAGATTTTGGATTTGTCTGTTAATCTCTTTTTATTAAAGCAACTAACTTGTATCCCGTGGATGGTGTGAGGCCGGTAACGGCCCCCGCCCCTCCGGGGACACAGACTTCTCGGAGTCGGGTTGTTTGGGAATGCAGCCCAAAAAGGGTGGTAAACTCCATCTAAGGCTAGACATGGCACTGCGGTAAGGTAAGGTAACTTGTATTTGCATCCATCACAGAACTGTTACCTGACAAGCTAATTAAGAGTTCCTATTTTCTTATTATTATTTGTTTATTTCCTCAAATTTTTGTTTCTTGAACTTCTTTAGCTAGCTTAAACAATTGCATTCCGATCTATACTTCATGAAAAATTTTTAGACTAGCTTTGCTAAAGTTTCTAGTGTTAGACTAGTTTTCTTAAAAATATCTACATATACAGTACTGTGCAAAATTCTTAGGCATATTTAAAGAAATACTGTCAACAAAAATGGCTTAAAAATAATGAAAGGAAATGTTTCAACATTAAAAAAAATACCATAAACAGTTAGCAGTAAGCCATAATAAAGGAAACAAAGTCAATATTTGGTGTGAGACTAATCTTTGCTTTAAAAAAAATTAAAAGACAAAATAAGATTCTCAAGTACAATGAGTGCAGTTTTATAATGAAATGAGCTGTAGATTTGACTGAGCATCTTGCAGAACCAACCACAGTTCTTCTGGACACATTGGCAGGGGCATAGCTCGGATTGTTCAAAGGGGGATCACACACTAAGTGGCAGCATGAGTACATTATTGTGGCAGTGGGGGCGTGGTCAAGTATTGGTCTGTGACAGGAGGGCAGAGTCGGGGAAGGTAAGTAGCAGATACTGTAAGTGTCAATCACTACACCTGACATCAATTAACATGCATTTGTGTCTTCCCAGTGACTGCACCCTACATAAGGAAAGAAAGAGCAGCAGGGAAAAGACTCTCCCCAACCAGACAACCAGTGGGCATGTGTTTGTGTATGTGTGTGTGCGCGAGAGTGAATTTAAAAGCTGAAAAGTTAAATAAAAGTATCTTTGAGAACTCAAGTCCTGGCCTGCCGTCTCTCTGTGCTCCACCCACCCGTCCAAATTGCTACAATCGTGCTGAAACCTGGGACAGCACAGAGAAAACAGCCCATCCTCCCCCTTCGCCGAACTGATCCACATCCTTGCCATGGCCCAGCAGAGCCAGCACCAAGCGCTAGTCGCCCTCCGAAAGGAGCAGGAGCAACAGTTCAAGGCCCTTGAGCTGGTGCAGCAGGACGATTGACAAGCATTCCAGCACCTCCTCACGTCGGCAGGGTCCACCACCGCCACGGGCCCTTCCCACCTCACCCTCATGAAGATGGGCTCACACGACGACCCTGAGGCATTCCTCACGCTCTTTGAGCAAGCAGCAGAGGCTTTGGGCTGGCTGGTGGAACAGTGCGCGGTGCACCTCCTCCCCCTGCTAACGGGCGAGGTACAGCTGGCCGCGCTACAGCTCCCCGCCGACAGCCCGCTGGTCTACGCTGACCTCCGCCGGGCCATCCTCCACCGTGTGGGACGCACCCCCGAACAACATCATCAGCACTTTCACCCTCTGTGCCTAGAGGAGGTCGGCCGGCCGTTTGCTTTTGGCCAGCAGCTCCGGGACTCCTGCAGGTGGTGGCTGAGGGCTGACAACTGTGATGCCGAGGGAGTGATCAATCTGGTGGTACTGGAGCAGTTCATCACCCAATTACCAGAAGGGACAGCGGAATGAGTCCAGTGCCATTGCCCGGCGTCGCTGGATCAGGCTATCGAGCTGGCAGAGGATCATTTGGTGGCTGTTCCGACAGCAGGACGATGTGTCTCCTCTTCTCCTCTCCCCTCTCTCTCTCTCTCTCCCTCTCCCTGTCTGTGCCTCGTCCTTGCCGTGTTCCCCCACTGCAGAGGCGAGGACCAGCTCCACCCCAGCCATCCCGCCACACCTGCAGTGCCCTCCAGTTTTCCACTTCTGTGTCTGTCTCTCCCTGTCCTCAGGTGAGTGAGCCCCAGAACGCTGGTTCAGAGAAAGAGCCCCGGCCGGTTTGCTGGTGCTGTGGTGAGCCGAGGCACCTCCAGAATCAGTGCACAGCAATGGAGGTGGCCATGGTGGTCTGGATCGCTGACGCGCTAGGGACCACCCTTGATCAGGCCAGAGCGTATTGCATACTGGTGAGTATTAAAGGGGATATATATCAGGCTTTGGTGGACTCTGGCTGTAATCAGACCTCAATCCACCAAAGCCTGATGCAAGACAAGGCATTGGGGGGAGCACAATTGGTGAAGGTGCTGTGTGTGCATGGGGATGTTCACAACTACCCATTGGTGTCGGTCCACAATTTTCAATTTCCTTTTTATTTCTTTTAAATATATTTACATTGATTACCCATCCCACAAATAGCGAGGCTAATCAAGGTGGGATGGGTAGATTACAAATAACAGAAATTGATACAAATATACAGAGTATTTTGGTTTAAATGAAAATTTCAAAAAGCTACCTAAAAAAAAAGAAACTACAAAAACAACACGTACACACAAGAGAACAAACAAGGAGCGTTTTGTCACATTCTATTTTGAGGGGAAAATTTACTGTAAAGGCGGCGGTTAATCCTCGCCTTACCCATTCACTAATTTTGGGGATTGATTGGCCGGGATTTCAGGAATTAATGACACATTTAGTGAAGAGTGGGTCCTGCCGTATTTCAGCAGGGGGTGGTCCCGGCGTGGCTTTGGTGGGGGCAGCTGTCACAGAGCCGTCTACTTCAGAGTGAGGAGCCACCTGCTCCTCCTCCCGCTCTCGGGGAATCCCAAGTGGACTTCCCGTTGGAGCAATTACGAGATGTGACCCTGAGGCATATGTTTGACCAAGTGAGAGTAATCAATGGTCAAACGCTCCAGCCAAATGCTGTCCCGTCTTTCTCCTATTTTTCCATTATGAAAGATAGGCTATAGAGACTGATGCAGGACACTCAGACTAAAGAACAAATCACGCAGCTTTTAATCCCAAAGAACCGCCGGGAAGTAGTATTCCAGGCGGCTCACTTTAATCCCATGGCTGGACACTTAGGGCAGGATAAGACACTAGCCTGAATAATGGCCCGATTCTATTGGCCGGGGATTTGCGGTGATGTTCGTAGGTGGTGTACGGCATGCCGCAAATACCAGTTAGTAAATCCAGTGGCCATTCCAAAAGCGCCTTTGCGCCCTCTTCCATTAATCAAGACCCCGTTTGAAAGAATTGGAATGGATCTAATTGGGCCATTAGATTGGTCAAAACAAGGGTACCGCTTTATTTTAGTTCTGGTGGACTATGCCACGTGATACCCGGAAGCAGTGCCTCTCCACAATATCTCAGCACATAGTGTTGCGGAAGCTCTCTTCCATGTCATTTCCCAAGTTGGAATCCCCAAAGAGATTCTGACTGATCAAGGCACTACATTTATGTCACGCACACTGCGCGAGCTGCATGGGTTATTGGGAATTAAGCCGATCCGCACCAGCGTTTATCACCCACAAACGGACAGTTTAGTAGAACGGTTCAACCGCACACTTAAAAATATAATTTAAAAATGTGAGCGAGGACGCACGCGACTGGGATAAATGGCTTGAACCCCTCTTGTTCTCAGTGCGAGAAGTCCCACAAGCCTCCAGGGGATTCTCCCCATTCTAATTATTATATGGGTGTAAACCATGGGGCATCCTGGATGTACTGCAGGAAAATTGGGAGGAGGGACCGTCACAGAGCAAAAATGAAATTCAGTACGTTCTTGACCTGTGCGCAAAACTCCACACACTCACACGCCTAACCCAGGAAAATTTGCGTCAGGCCCAAGAATGACAAATCCGCCTATACGACAGGGTCACGAGCCTTAAGGAGTTCGCACCGGGAGAGGGAACATTGAATACCATTCAAAAGGGAACATTGAATACCACTCCGGTCCCCTGTTGAGACCACCTCTTCGCGACCCAACTCACAGAGGTTGCCCAGTTGCAAACCGAATTTTTGGGTGTGTTCTCACCCCTGCCCAGCCGCACCCGCCTCATAGAGCACCACATTGAGATGCCCCTGGGGGTGGTAGTGCGTAGCCGCCCTTTCCGGCTGCCCGAACACAAGAAAAAGATGGTTCGGGAAGAACTCGAGGCCATGCTCGACATGGGCATCGTCAAGGAGTCCCACAGTGACTGGAGCAGCCCGGTGGTCTTGGTTCCCAAGGCTGACGGGTTGGTCCGATTCTGTGTGGACTATAGAAAAGTCAACACGGTGTCTAAATTTGACGCGTACCCAATGCCTCATATTGATGAGTTGCTCGATTGACTAGGCATGGCTCACTTTTATTTGACACTGGATTTGACAAAGGGATACTGGCAGATCCACTTGACTCTATTATCCTGAGAAAAAACAGCCTTTTCCACACTGTTTGGCTTACACCAATTCGTCACGCTTCCTTTTGAGTTGTTTGGGGGGCACGGAATTTTGCTGAAAAACAGGAATACCGAACGAACGACAAGGAGTAGTGCAACCATTTTAACAAGCACACCATTCGAGATCGGGCCATATGTTTCAGCGTTGGAATGGTGTCTCTATCTGAAAAGCCCTAGGAAGAGTAGTGGATCCAAAAAACGGGTGAAAACTAATAATAATAATAATAATAATAATAATAATAATAAAACTTAAGAAGAACAATAGTGTGCTTTTGCAAGCACAGTAATTTGTTACTTATGGCCAGGTTCTTGCCTGAACTAAAAATTACATCATCAGGTTTTCTTTGGCTAATCAGACACAAGATATGCCACCACACTTGCCAGAGCAGTTGGGGGTTAAGTGCCTTCCTCAAGGGCACTTGAGCCAGTCCTACTGGTTCAGGGAATTGAAGCAGCAACCTTTTAGACTCAAAGCTGTTTCTCTAACCATTTAGCCATGGATTCCCAAATTGAATTCAAATGACCAGTCAAATAGTCTTATGATTTCTACCAGTGAATGAAAAAAATAAAAAATAACCATCACAGACCCTCTGACAATGGTACCCATATCCCTGGGGGTATCCATCCCCCACTTTGAGAAATCTTAGAGGAGAGCTGCCTTTGCTACTTTCCTATTAGGACTGGCTTTATCTCAAGAATGTGCAGACATTCAATGTTGTATTCATCTGAAAGTGAGGACAAAATGTTTTTCTTACACCATGTGTTTACTTGGTTTTACCATTTTCAGCAGCCTTAACTAATTAAAGGACTTTGCAAGGTCATTGGTTAACTGTTCTTTCAGCTTTCTGTGGAAACGTGATGTACCCCAGCAGATCTAAGCATGGTATATATCCAAAAAATGACACAAAGCATCAAAGAGATTTCTTTGAATACATTGGATAAGGATAGGCTTGGAGCAATAAGCAAAGCCCAAAGGTGGAATTCCAAAGCAACCCGAGGTGAGAACATGCTGCTGACAAACATCTCTGGAAATGAATGTGTTCATGAAAATGAATCAATCAGACCTTGCTTTGTTTATTTTCTGTATTGGTTCTGGGCTGGCAGATTGGGGTAAAGCATGAGGAGGGAGATAGAGGGACGGGGGGCTCAGGAAATGTAAAAAAGGAAAAGGAAGTGTGAGAGCAGGCATGCAGTCCAACCGTATGGTTTGAAACAACCTTGATTGTTGGATTGCAAATCCATAAAGTTTAAACAGTCCTGATCAGATAAATGGGAAAAAAAGGGGGGGGGGTATGGTTGCAGGATATTAAATTCTTGCTTATGAGATTTTTCCAGAATTTTGCATGCCGTCTGGTGTTACAGGCTCATTAAAACAATCTAAAAATAATTCCATAGTTGCAATACCAACAACAACAACAACAACAACAACAACAACAACAACAACAACAACAACAATCTATTTGTTGTTCCTATGCATGGCTGAGATCCATGCTAATGGTAATTACAGGTATTAATAACATTAATCTGTTCATAATGATCTCCTTTGTTTCAGTGCCAATCATAAGAACAATACTATTTACAACTTGAAGCGTTTATCTGGAGCTACTAGGCATTTTATCACAGATTAATCAAACCAAACAGCTACTGTCGGTGGAGGATTTCATTCCTTTTGGCTTTCTTAGTGGGACAACCATCAATTATAGCAGCCAAGCGTCCTTTTGCAGCACATGACCAGCATCTTACGAAAGACTTAGCATAGCCAGAGCAACAAAGGTATCCAGGCCAAGAACAAACAACAACCAAACAAGGTGCTGATTAGCAATCAGCTCACAGTGGAACAGAAAACTCGAGGAGGAGCTTGGACATGCAACAACAGCTTACTATGCACAATGGACTTTGTAACCCTTAGCTTCTATCCTTCTCTCCAATATAGTAGACATTCTTGATTTCTTGATCATAAAAAAAAAAAACAGGAACTGATACAATAACCATAGTGATAGAAATTAAATCTGTTTTTCAAATGCTTGGGAAAAAAAAAACTAGTCTCTTTTGTATCTATATTTTGAATTGTCTTTGATAATGCAGTATATTTGACTACCTTAAGATCTTATAATGGGGCGGCACGGTGGTGTAGTGGTTAGCGCTGTCGCCTCACAGCAAGAAGGTCCTGGGTTCGAGCCCTGGGGCCGGCGAGGGCCTTTCT
>JAPEKM010000002.1:31284518-31295230 GCA_027575975.1 Cathorops multiradiatus
TTTAAATTGGTTTGCCAACCGCCAAAAAAAAACCCTAAAGAAGAAGACCTCCCCCAAAAAAGCAACAAAATATGGAATAAAAGTATTTGATGGTAAAAGCATATCTTTTTTTATTTTCAAGAATTATAATTATAGCATTTTTCACAAATTGCTACTGTCATTTCACCGGTTTGTTCACATTCTAAGCGGAAATGACTTTATCGGACGTTTTGCATGACGTTTTTATTCATCAAATTTGCAAAAGATAAAAATAAAAAGGCTATTTCTCAAAATCCAGTCAATATGGAGAGAATAAAACACTCAATCTCGTCGTGCATGGCTTTTTGCCGACTCGGCGCTACGTTCCTCGTCGGCTATCGGCTCACGTACGACTCGATTTCGTGGAATGACTGAAGTATTAAGGACCAAGCATCATTACCACACAGCAGACCTTTAAAGAATAGTCTGTCTGAAAACGGACACTATTTTCCATTTGCCCCCAGTGTGACAGCAGTTTCATGTGATTCAACACATCCTATGATCATCTGGCTATGATAAGTCTATGAGACAGCCTCTGAATGTCCCTTTTAGCAGGAGCCTTGTTATCCTGTCAGCTTGCTCCTCCATTTAAAGCACTGACTCTGCTCTTGCAAGACCTATTAAATTTGAAGCGCTGGTCTTTGAGGCTCCATTGGGCACTGGGGATTACTGTAGGGGCGAAAAAATATATTTCTCTGCGGTCTAAGGGGCTGTAAATCACAGCGCTGTGACCTGTGCCCACACACACACGCAGACTGAGGCTGAAGGTGGGGGCGGGGGTGGTGGAAAAAATTTGGACCTCTCAGCCACATCAAGCCATCTGGCTATGAATTATGGATCATGACACTATTGAGTCCTGCTTTTAAAACAAGCGCAGAAGGAAAGGGCGAGTGCATTATTCACACTATTTGGGTGCTTTCATAGTGCTGGATGTGTGTCGTTTTGAGGGTTGAGGTGCACATATAAAGTGCATTATCTCATCTTCATAATTAATAGCCTATAAACAAGCACTCGCGTTCGTTCTCTTTATAATACTGCTGACGGCAGGATAGTAATTATGTTTTGCGTAAACAGAGCTCGGTGGTGCTACAGGATCAATATAATTTGTTCAATGTGACACTGGTGGTTCAACAAAGCGCTTTATTACAGACGACTGGGACTGCGAGGCTGTTATTCAACGGTAGTATCAGGATGCCACCAATGGAACACACCAATCTGCTGAAATGGTGATGGTTTCCTTCAGTGTTCAAGGTCAGTTCAAAGACAAATTAAATGCGAAGAAAAAAAAAATTCATCCAATAACCTCTGACTGGGCCGGGGACAAACTAATGATCCGTTTATATGGAATGTAGCTGTTACAGGTCAAAATTTTTTGGCCTAGGTGATTTTATTTTTTTTTAACCAGGGATAAAATTTTTTAACCTAGTTCATAATTTGTGGGGCGGCACGGTGGTGTAGTGGTTATCACTGTCGCCTCACAGCAAGAGGGTTCCGGGTTCGAACCTCGCGGCTGACAGGGGCCTTTCTGTGTGGAGTTTGCATGTTCTCCCCATGTCTGCGTGGGTTTCCTCCGGGTGCTCCGGTTTCCCCCACAATCCAAAGACATGCAGATTTAGTACAATGGGGCCACTGTAATTAGCGCAAGCTGTAGTGGTTTCCCAGCCATAATGTATGTACATGTATAGATCTTGTTGTGGCAAAGCTAATAAATCTGGTAAATTATTCCATATCTTCTAAGCTTCAGGCTAGTGGAAATGGAGCTGACGGAAAACTGCTTTCCTGCCAAGTGTCAATATATGATCTGTGACATTTGGTGGTTGATAAGTTGCTGAGCAGACCTCTTCCTCATGGGGAGAGGGCATTCTTTTCACAGGCCTCAGAGGAGCCGCATGGATAATGCTTTCTGCTCAGAGTAAGATCTGTCTCTGAACACTGTCACTGCCAGAACTCACCCGTTTCCTGCTGTGGAGATCTCTAACCCTGAACCACATTCCTGGGAGTCAACCCTGCCTTATGGGAATTGAACAACTAATTAAGGGAACAGCTACTGTTTACTTGATTGTCCCATGTATTCTTCAAAAAAATAATTTGTGCATTGACACATGTCAAAACCAGATGCATTGCCACCAATTAGTATGAGATAAATGCATTTATAGGGAATGCAGAGGTGATGGCATACTGGTTTCCAGACAGCAGATGTTTGTACTTAATGCTTACAAGACCTTAAATTAAAAAAGAACAAAGAAATAGAAAAGGTATTTTACCAGGCCAAACTGAAGTGGAATTAACTTTGTAAGGTATCAGTTAAGTGTTATCCATGAAACAAATAATAATTGTTGTATTCATCCAATGTCCATTTCAACCCAAAATTCAGTGCAGAATTAGGTAGGTTGTTACTACAGGTCCTACTCTAGCACACAGCTGTTATTCCTTCCTTAGGTAACTGGCAAATTTCTCAGCTCGTGTCTTTCCATAACTGTTTATCAAAAAGAAACCGAGATTTTTTTCCTTTTTGTTTAATTTTACTAGTGCACTTTGTGTGTGGGATTGGCATAAACCTACTCGCATGGTTTTGTTTTCAGATTAACCCACATTACACTGTCTTTTATGTAATTATCCCTGAGTATATAGAGCACAGATCTAATATACATGACCTTGTAGGACTGTAGTTGGTGGATTATCAGTATTCGTGTTTAGAGATGCATCAAGAAGTAAATTGATTCATCCGCTCCTTTTCTGTAGTTTCAGTAGTAAACCAGCATTTTGAGCTTTAAAAAAATATTTTATGTGGTTTTTTTTCTTTCATTAGCAAATAGTATAGTTTTCATTGTAGGACAAAGGCACTTTAATAGGAATGCCTGTATACCTACTCATTCACGCAATTATCTGACTTTGAATGTGGCATTGTTGTTGGTGCCGAATGGACTGCTTTGAGTATTTCGGAAATTGCTGATATGCGCAGCCCTCTTTAAACCCAATCAATAAACTATATGTGTGGGTGCCAGTTGTGAGTTGTGTTGGCAGAAACGTCTTGTTGGTGAGAGAATGGCCAGACTAGTTCGAGCTGACAGAAAGGCTATGGTAACTTAACCATGCTTTACACCTGTAATGAACCTTGAGCTAGATATGCTGCAGCAGCAGAGGACCTCACTGGGTTCCAGGAGGCCATAGTGGGCAGCAGGAAGATTACCAAAAGCATCATCTGATATTTTTCAAATCTTGAAATGTCCAGTTTTGGTGAGCCTGTGCCCACTGTAGTGTTAGATTCCTTTTCTTGTGTAAGGTCTTCTTTTGCTCTCAGAACAGCCTCGTTTCTTTTTGGCATGTATTCCACAAGGTGTTGGAAACATTGCTTTGTGATTATGGTTCATGTTGACCAGATTTCATTGCATAATTTTTGCAGATTTGTCTCTCCCATTCTGCTACATGCCAGAGGTGCTCTGTTGGAGTTGGACTGGAGATGGCACTGAAGGTTTCAGAACCTAACATGGATGCCCTCTAGTCAGCTCTCTCTCGAGAGCTGTATCAGGCATGTCCTTCTGAACGGAGACCTTGGGCCCTGCTAGAGAGATTGTATCTCACAGTTGGCTAGGGAATGCCTGGAGATCTCCCAGGAGGAGCTGGGTTCTGTGGCAGGGGATAGAGAAGTCTAGACTGACCGACCTCAGGAGAATTAATACATATGGAAATGAATTAATGAACGTTACAGGTGGATTCTCTCATTAAATTGCATGCTAAAAATTAGATTAGTAAGAGATGACATGGCAACAACACTGTCCTGCTCAAACATATTAATGCACAGCCATCTGGAGTGGAAATTATCTGTACACCAGAGACATACCAAAAAATAAAAAAAATTCCATTCTCTGGTTATGGACATGAGAGTCCACTTTGGCAAGGGGATGCACGTGATTCACTGTTCGAATTAAATTACAGACATCAAAACCAAGTTGGCAAACCTTATCTTTCCTGTTCTAAAGAAAAAAAAAAGCCTGCTGGATTAAGTGGAATATTCTTCCATTCATATGAGGTGAAAGGAAAAAGGCCTAACACGATTCTGATGTGGATGATGATTTTACAAGGACATTTAAATGTCAGGATTGGATATGAAAGTGGCATTTGCTGAGAGTCAGATCTTTTAACTGTGAATCAAAGTTTGCTATGAGCCAATCCAATAATCCTATTTAAAGACTTTAATAAGGATAATTAGCCATACTGATGCCTCTAGCTTCGTAATTGGGATAAGTCAAAACGACAGGCTATGCAGCTTGTGAACGTGCTATGTCAAACTGTTTTTTATCTCACAGCCTCGTAAGAAAAATGAAATAAATCAAGACGAATAACAGTGAGGAATATCTTATGGGTGCCCCCTTCTAGTAAAAGCTTTTATGTGACAGCACTCTAGCAGTGTGAATGTTGCATGCCTGAGGCCTTTGATGTCTACTATTTTCACTTGCCATTTATCATTTGCATTTTACCATTTCATCGTTAACACTGAGCTTGGCTGTTATTTAGTGTGTGGGATCACATTCCTTTCTGAGGAGGAAGCTAGTCAGACTCAAATATGGAGTGCTTCACTGATTTATGCAAAAACATATGGTGAGAGGGAAAGACAGAGAGATATAATAAAAGGAAATATGTGTGTACTGGGCTGTGGTTTGATGTAAGTTTGGCGTGAAACTGTTACAGCTGAAAGGCAGAGAGAGAGGATTGAGGGGGAGATGGGATCATCTGGAATCTATGAACTGTGGCTTATTAAAGGCTGTGACCATCTAATCCAGTTTATGAAATAAAACTTGCTCACATATCTATCGTGATACTGCCAGTGTTGCATTTGTTAGTATTATTGAGTTCTGCTTGGTAGCATTTTGAATTTCAATACATACTTAATAACCATGAAAATCATACATTATAATTGGATAGAAAGCTAAAGTACTCAACCTGATAACATCGAGTTTCTCACATTAGTTTCTCTTGCATTTGTCTATATATGAAATCCATGGATTTTAAAAGTAAGCCCAATTTTTTGAAAACAAGCTTTGTTTTGCAGACATCATTGAATGACTGACAAATTGCTTGATCTTAATGTCACAGCTGTTAGACTCTTCTTTCATTACCTTAGTAAAAACGGCTGTACATGCAAGATAAGTTGTGTATGATGAAACAAGGAACACTTAATTTAATATAATTCTGTCTGAAGGTTTTCAGTCGTTTCAGCAGTTGTTCTAATCTTGATGATGTTTTACCACCCAAATGGGGAGTTATGGATTTGGTTTGTGTCAGGGTGCAGGCACTTATGAATATATGTGCAGGGGAGAGCGGGAGAAGCAAACTGGAAATTAAGCCAAATCACGGGACAAGAATCGTAAAGTACAGGCAAAGGTTAGTCGATCGGCAAACAGAAACAGGACTAGAGAACGAAGTAGTGAAAATGAGAACAAGGGTCGAAATAACTAGAGACCAGGCAGAAGGCTTGGTACTACAGGAGTAAACACTTGAATGATACTTCTCAACTACGGAGCATGTGAGAGAAGCTTAAGTGTCAGGACTGATGATTAGTGAACAAGACAAAGGTGTAATTAATAAGCAGGTGATAGAGGGTGCTGATGGTTCTTGGGCGTTGTAGTTTTGAGAAGCCATGTTTGTAGTCTGTTTAGAGCTGTCACTCTCAATACTGACAAGTTGTTGATGTCATTTCATGAGTAAATTAAAACAGTTTTGTCTAAACTTGGTGAAAAATTGCAAGCACAGTTCCTGTTAACCATACATTGCATTTTCATTACGTATAGAGCCAATTCATGCATTTCTGTAAAATAGCATTTTAAATAATAAAGAAATAAGCCATTGAACTTTAAGAAGAAGAGAAGAACAACTTTATTCATCACAAATTTGTGAAATTCCTCTCTGCATTTAACCCATCTGAAGCAGTGAACACACACATGCACACACATGTGAGCAATGAGCACACACATATGCAGAACAGTGGGCAGCCATGCTAACAGTGCCTGGGGAGCAGTTGGGAGTTAGGTGCTTCACTCAAGGGCACCTCAGCCCAAAGGCGTCCCATATTAACCTAACCTAGAGTAGAAATTATTTCGCTGAATAAAGGCTGTATTATATGTGAAGAACCTGAAAGGAATAGAATTGTAAAGTAAATAAATGCATGGCTTGGTAGATTGTAATATTGAGAGCCTGTAAGAAAAGTTTCAGGTATGTTTGACCATTTATAAGAAAGTTGTGAGTGTTTTTGTATTGCTAATCTAATGCCGCCAGTAGGCTGCCATGTTGCCTGTTGGAAGAGTGATGCGTGATGTCATTTGGGTGCAAGGCTGAGTGCAGCTCTTTAGTATTGAAGGGGCAAATCGAAAGGTCCACTAAAGTGACACTGTCGATTTTTTTCACTAGACATCTAAAATAGTGTATTGAGCTGTAACCCTGACTTATGGACAAACCTGAACTCTTTAACTGTAAAACAAGGCTTAAACTATGCATTATACTACTCGTTAGCATGCTTAGCATGTTCTTGACTCATTCATGTAAAACTTCATCAAGACGTCAACAGGCTAGTCTACCGTAATTACCATGGTAGACAGTTCAACCCCCGCAGCAATGCAGAAAGAGGGTAAATAAACACTGCTTTACTATACAGGATGTGAACATTACAGCAGAATGCACATGTACGAACAAAGGCAGAAATGTTGCCAGAAATACCCGAGCTGCTGGTATGGTATGGATTTATTTGGTAAAATTCATACATGTAAAAGATACAGTTGTGGCAGCGGGGGCTTGGTCAAGCATCGGTCTGTGAACGGAGAGTGGAGTCAGGGAAGGTAAGTGGCAGAATCACTACACCTGATGTTAGTTAACCTGTGTTTGTGTGTCTTCCCTAGTGACCATGCCCTATAAAAGGAGAGAGAGAGCAGAGGAAGGGAGCTCTCTCCCCAACCAGACGACTTGAGTGTGTGTGTAGTTGGGAGAGTGTAACATAGTCACTGAAAAGTGCTAATAAAGAACTTTTGGAACTCAGTTATGGCCTGCTGTACTTCTGTGCTCTACCCACCCGCTCTAATTTCTACAGTGGTGCCAAAACCTGGGATTCGGAGCACAGAGGAGAACAGCCCCATGGAGTCCTCCCCCTTCGCAGACCTGATCCATGCGCTTGCCACGGCCCAACAGAGCCAGCACCGGGTGCTGGTTGCCCTCTGGAAGGAGCAGGAGCAAAGGTTCGAGGCCCTGGTGCTGGCACAGCAGGAAGATCATCAGGGGTTCCGGCACCTCCTCACGTCGCCGGGGTCCACCACCTCCACCGCCGCAGGCCCTCCCCACCTCACCCTAACGAAAATGGGCCCACACAATGATGCCGAGGCCTTCCTCGCGCTCTTTGAGCAAGCAGCAGAGGCCTGGGGCTGGCTGGTGGAACAGTGCATGGTGCGCCTCCTCCCCCTGCTAACGGGCGAGGTGCAGCTGGCTGTGCTACAGCTACCTACTGACAGCTGGCTGGTCTACGCAGACCTGTGCCAGGACATCCTCCGGCATGTGGGGCGCACCCCGGAACAACAATGACAGCTCTCCCGCGCTCTGCGCCTAGAGGAGGTTGGCCGGCTGTTCACGTTTGGCCAGCAACTCCGGCAGTGGCTGAGGGCTGACAACCACGATGCAGAGGGAATCATCAATCTGGTGATACTGGAACAGTTCATCTCCCGACTTCCGGAAGGAACTGCAGAGTGGGTCCAGTGCCATCGCCTGGTGTCGCTGGATCAGGCCATCGAGATGGCGGAGGACCATTTGGCGGCTGTTCCAATGGCAGGACAGCATGTCTCCACTTCTCCTTTCCCTCTCTCTCCCCCACCCCTTCTGTTCCTCGTCCTCACCCCGTTCCCCCACCATGGAGGCGGGGGCCGGCTCCACCCCAGCCGGGCCGCCACACCCGCGGTGCCCTCCCATTTTCCACTTCTTTGTCTGTCCCCCCCCCATCCGGGTTAGTGAGCTCCAGAACGCCGGTGCAGAGAGAGAGCCCGGGCCGGTTTGCTGGCGCTGTGGGGAGCCGGGGCACTTCCACCATCAGCGCTTGGCAATGGAGGTGGGTGTGGTGGTCCGGATCCCTGACACGCCAGGGACCGCCCTCAATCGGGCTGGAGCGTATGACATACCGGTGAGTATCCAAGGGGATATGTATCAGGCTTTGGTGAACTCCGGCTGTAATCAGACCTCAATCCACCAAAGCCTGGTGCAAGACGAGGCAGTGGGGAGAGCACAATTGGTGAAGGTGTGGTGTGTGCATGGGTATGTTCACAACTACCCTTTAGTGTTGTTCCGCATTCTCTTTCGAGGGGAAAAATTTAGAGTAAAGGCGGCAGTTAATCCTTGCCTTACCCACTCAATAATTCTGGGGACTGATTGGCCAGGATTTGGGGAATTAATGGTGCATTTAGTGAAGAGTGGGGCCTGCCATAGTTTAGCGAGGGGAAGTCCCGGAGTGGCATTGGTGAGAGAGGCTGTCACAGAGCCATCTACATCATCACCGTGTCAGACTGAAGAGCAGCTTGCTCCTCCTCCCTCTCTCAGGGATTCCCTTGTGGATTTCCCATTAGAGCAGTTGCAAGACGAGACTCTGCGACATGCGTTTGACCAAGTGAGAGTAATCGATGGTCAAACTCTCCAGCCGAACACCACACCATCCTTCCCCTATTTCTCTATTATTAAGGACAGGTTATACCGAGTTATGCAGGACACTCAGACTAAAGAACCAATAACACAGCTTTTAATCCCAAAGAGCCACCAGGAATTTATATTCCAGGCAGCTCACTTTAATCCCATGGCCGGACATTTGGGGCAGAATAAGACACTAGCCTGAATAATGACCCGGTTCTATTGGCCAGGGATTCGCAGAGATATCCATAGGTGGTACATGGCATGTTATGAATGCCAGTTAGTAAATCCTGTGGCCATTAAAAAAGCACCTTTGCGCCCTCTGCCATTAATTGAGACCCCAATCGAAAGAATTGGGATGGATCTCATTGGGCTATTAGATCAGTCAGTATGAGAATATCACTTTATTTTAGTTTTAGTGGACTATGCAACACGATATCCAAAAGCAGTGCCTCTTTGCAATATCTCAGCAAGTAGTATTGCAGAAGCACTCTTCCGCATCATCTCCCAAGTCGGAATCCTCAAAGAGATTCTGATTGATCAAGGCACTACATTCATGTCACGCACACTGCGCAAACTGTATGGGTTACTGGAAATTAAGCCTATGCGCACCAGTGTTTATCACCCACAAATGGATGGCTTAGTCAAACGGTTTAATCACACCCTCAAAAATATAATTAGAAAATTTGTAAGCGAAGACGCATGTAACTGGGATAAATGGCTTGAGCCCCTGTTATTCTCAGTGTGAGAGGTCCCGTAAGCCTCCAGTGGTTCTCCCCGTTCGAATTATTACACAGGTGTAAGCCGTGTGGCATTTTGGATGTGCTACGTGAAAACTGGGAGGAGGGACCTTCAACGAGTAAAAATGAAATTAAATACATTCTCAACCTGCACACCAAGCTCCACACACTCACTCACCTAACCCAGGAGAATTTTCGGCAGGCCCAAGAACGTCAAGTCTGTCTGTATGACGTCTGCATGTGCCTTAGGGAGTTCACCCTTACAGAAAAAACACATGAATTTCCCATGTATTTCACATGTGATCACGTTACCACATGTGGAATACATGGTATCAGATTTTGTAACATATGTTACCATGTAGAGCACATGTGTAAAACATTCCCACATGTGATTCACATAAAATTGGGCCAAAACCACATGTTTTCCATGTGCAAAACACATTTTCCACATATTTCACATGTGAGAAATCATGTGAAGTTCATGTGGTTTTTCTGTAAGGGTCATTCCTCTTACACCACAACAGTCTGCCAACAGTTACTATCCATCCATCCATCCATCCATTATCCACAACCACTTATCCTGTGCAGGGTTGCAGGAAAGCTGGAGCCTATCCCAGCTGACTATGGGCGAAAGGCAGGGTACACCCTGGACAAGTCACTAGATCATTGCAGGGCTGACACAGAGACAAACAACTAGTCACACACACACACACACACAAACACACACACACACACACACACACACACACACACGGCCAATTTAGAGCCACCAATCAACCTAACCTGCAGGGAGAACATGCAAATTCCACATAGAAAGGCCCCTGTTGGCCACTGTACTTGAGCCCAGAACTTTCTTGCTGTGAGGTGACAGTGCTAACCACTACACGACTGTGCCACACCCCCAACAGTTATTATTATTTATTTATTGAAGACATGTACATTTTATTTGTTTATACATATGTTAATGTCAAATTAAGTAAAACAAATTATTTATTGCTTACATTATATCAGTTATAAACTGTTGTCCTCTCACCAGCCTCTATTTTTAATCTTTCTTGTAATTAATAATACAAAGAACAAAGAATGTAGCTTGCCATGTTACTGAGAACCCATAAAGTGCAAACGTCTGCCTCCTGAAAACATTCCAATTACAGGAAACTTAAAACCTTGCCTCTGAATATTACAAAGCTCTGACACTGGAGACTCCTTTGAAAAATTATAAATAATCCTCATCTCATCTCATCTCATCTCATCTCATTATCTCTAGCCGCTTTATCCTGTTCTACAGGGTCGCAGGCAAGCTGG
>JAPEKM010000002.1:31961562-31972612 GCA_027575975.1 Cathorops multiradiatus
TGAGATGAACTTTTGTTATTGACCAAATACTTATTTTCCACCATAATTTGCAAATAAATTCTTTAAAAATCAGACAATGTGATTTTCTGGATTTTTCTTTCTCATTTTGTCTTTCCTAGTTGAGCTATACCTATGATGAAAATTACAGGTGCCTCTCATCTTTTCAAGTGGGAGAACTTGCACAATTGGTGACTGACTAAATACTTTTTTGCCCCACTGTATATCCTTATGTGGAAAGATGGTGCCTCCAATAGCGCAGTTATTTTCCAAGCAAAACTTAACAAGGCGTTTTCCATTATCGTTCATAATTCCGCAGCCATGTCACCCCATTGCCCTTTCAAAGCTAGTGTTATCAGAGCCGACTTTAGCATTCATGTCTCCAATGATCAGAAGTACGTCATGCGGAGGCACTTTAGAGACTGTAGCTTGTAGTTCTTCATACCAGCTGTCTTTATCCTCATCTTCCACTTTGTTAATTGGTGCATAGCATTGAAGGATGGTAAGCTTGGCATGCTTGGAGTTGAAGTGGGCTCTGATCAATCTTTCGCTAATGGCTTCCCATTCTAGCAAGGTGTTAGCTCTTGCTTTAGAGACTATGATGGCGACACCGTGTTCATGGCGCTCTGCGTGTCCTGAGTGTAAGATAACCGCTCCACTGCTGGTAACCTGTTTGCCAACTCCTGTCCAGCGACATTCACTGATCCTGAGGATATCTAGTTGGTTCTTCTCCATCTCTTGAAGTACTTGAGCGGTCTTAGACGTTTGATACATGGTATGAACATTCCATGCACTTAGACGGATATTGATTTTGGGCCCGAGTAGATTGTCCATCACACTGCTGACTTCCTTGTTAGGGCTTTCATCAGTAGTGGTCATGCTGCCAGATATGTGGCTCGAATCCACAACTGGGCCAATAGTATTGACGACGATACTGGTTTCTGTAACTATGTGTTTTTAAGGGATGGGGTTGTTGGCCCCATGCCCAGCCCCCAACTTGGAGGACCAGGTGCTGAATTTTGTCTGGCATCTATTCCCGAGACCTGCCCAACATGGTTGTACCTTTTGGTATAGCTCTCAGGTGTCACAGATGCACGCAAGCCTCCCCACCATGGCAAGGTATCAGCACGAGGAGGGGCCACGGGGCTCGAACCCAGACCTTCTTGCTGTGAGGCGACAGCATTAACCACTACACCACCGTGCTGTCTGTATTGGATATTGTAACAGATTTATCCCTTTGGACTGAACCTTAATTTGCTTCCATGACCAGTTAAAGCCCTCAGGTAACATTACTTGGTCAGCTAACATTAACATTCTTTTCATGATGCTAAATTTATTTTGGCATATGTAGTTTGCTAGGCTACCATAGTATTTGAGCAATAAGCCTATAATAATCCCTGTTATGTGATTTTTGATAAATTTGTTAACCATCATGCACTGAGGTGAGCTCCCATAAGCACTAATGATCCAGGCATGTAACTTTAGCTAGCTCTGGTTAGCTTGGCAAGGTAGCTTACCCAATGTTAGGGATGTGATAGGCCACACAGTAAATATTATATGTATATAGTTTTGGGAATATTTGTTTCATATGTACACAAGCATCTGGATTTCATCATAAAAACAGCAGTGTGAAGACCACAGCAGAACAATCCCGTGATAGCAGTGTGTCATTTGTGAACGAGTCAGCATTTTTTGGTGAATGTTGAGAGATGACTCCCATGTGAGAGCCTTTTATTCTTTCAGTACACATCTGTGCTAAGCTTTAAGGAATTATCCTAATAGTTGCCTCACTAAATACATTTGTATTTTCAGCAAATGCAACAGGTACCAAAACCAATAATTCTGTATTTGTGAAAGCACACACAATGCATTGTTGTTTAGAATTTATCTATCTATCTAATCATTGGTCAAAATATTGCAAATACAGCGTATCCGGTTTCAGAGAGAAAAAAGTCATTGGGAGTTGAAAGAGTAGGCTCTTTTTGATTAGCTGAGCCAAATGATCTTACTCTCTGGAAACAGCTGAAATTCCATTCAGTGTGGGTGTAGATGATAGAGTGGTCCTTTAAATATCTTACGCAATCAGAGCGAATACATTTACATATTTAATATTTAAAAGCACAGCCGCACAATCAGCCTGTCTTATCCTATAGGGATGTGATACCATGCTAAAACAGCATGAGAAAAAGAACCAAGGCATTGTGTTTGTTTGCTTTTTTCAATTAAAAAAACTTGCAAACAATACAAAAGCGTCTCAGGGAGTAAGTTATATTAATATAAATAGATAGGTGATTATAGAAAATCACGAGTGCTGATTAGTTGAGAAATTCAGACTATTTCTCAATAATCACCTCGAGCAACTCAACAAAATGGCGGCCAGTCACTTTGTCACCATGAGGAAGAATTACAAATTATGAAAGAAAATGCTTTTCCTAAAACCATTAAAGATGCTACAAAATTCGATCTAAAACTATTCAAAGGTAAGGAGGAATTGTGATTTATTTTATCTATTTCAAAACAAAGTATTTTATGTAAGTTGACAAAGACAAGTGACACAAGTCTGTGCCACGCCATTATTACAATTGCATGCTGCTTTTGAAGTTTGAAATAAATTATTTAAAAAAATTTTTTTCTTATTATTTTTAATAATCAGCTGTGTATTTATACTAAAACAATTATCCGCCTCAGGCTGTGAATATTGGTGAATAATAACCTCTACTTCGTCTCAGTTATTATTCGCCGATATTTACTTTGCCTTCGGTAAATAATTGTTACATAATTGAAAAGTGAATGGCATGTCCCATTTAAAACTTAAACTTGAAGCTGACAATGCTTAATATTTTGCTTGCAGATCATTTAATTTTTTTGGCACCACTTGTTCTGAAATAACAGTAAGGCACATCTTAAAACAAAAGGGATATCAGAATATTCCCTTGTACTCTATCCATAAAAATCCTAACAGTTGCATTAGGCTCCGGCTTGCCTGCGACCCTGTAGAACAGGATAAAGCGGCTAGAGATAATGAGATGAGATTACATAATTCTTTTTCAACATAATTGTAAATATCACAGCCTACACCTACTACTATGCATCCTATTTTATTGCTATTGGAGTATAACATTATCTACAACTGTGTAATATGTGAAATGCACATGCTTCACTGTACATGCAGATGAACTATACACAAAATGTATGTTAAGTATGTGTATCTATCTGTGGCCAGTGTAAATGCAGCGTAAGTAATTAATAAATCTACAAACAATGTTTACCTTTATTTGGGTTGACAAACGTGTTAAGGCAAGAACAGTATAAAAAAGCAACATAATTTCATGGTACAGTATAGTTGCCATTAAGTAAAACCTCATGACTGAAAGGATGAACCAAACTACAACACTGACATATATTTCCAAATATGTGCTTGTAAACGTATTTAGGTGATGCAGCACAATTCAAGTAATAAAGGGTACAACTTTATCCATGTAGGTGAGATTGGATAGACAACCATACATTGCACCGAAAACAACTGTACATACTGTAAGTTAGTACTGATTGCTTGTTAAACTATGTACAAAATGTACATCACAATAGTACTATATGGCACTGAGACATGTCGAGTAACTCTTTTCACTGAACACAATACAGTCTATTAATGGCTATGGTCACAGCAATTTCATGTTAATAGGTTAATGTGGACAGATCCACTGTACAGTCACTTGTAATCTACTGCAAATCATCCTTTAGCACATAGAGGTTATAAAATATCAAATACATTCAATATCATGGTACACAACAATACATGTACATTCTACCAGCTAGATGTCATTTACAGGCAGAGTAATTACAGAAAGTTTTACATGTTTGTCGTTTATGACAGGCACCCAAAAAGTAAACAGCCTATTTTACAAATCCTTATCTCACTAGGGTAATGCCATTACATACCTATACAGTATTTCATAATATTAATAGCACTGCATTGTACCTCTAATGTTACATTCATTCATTAAAAAATGAAAGTAGCCTCACATGGAGGCAATGAATAACACCATGGAATTGATGTCTATGAATCCTTGTGTGAGCCAGGAACATGTAGTTTGAACTCACATCTTCCCATCACTCTCTGCAATTGTAAAATGAATAATCAGTATTCACAAAACACTTAGACAGCAGCTTTTTCCAGTCAAGCAATAAGGCCATACATACCACAGGAAGTGGTCTGTGTGGTTGCCACTGGCTGACTGCCACACATGGCTACTGTACTCAGACCTTCAAAGATGGTTAAACCACAGAATTAGAGTGAAGATCCTCATTTTCATACCAAGAACCAGCTTTTACGTTTTTTAATAAATATAAACTGGTACAGATAGTTTGTTTAGCTTTTCTTTTCACCTTGATATTGGTCATACTGCCCCGACACAAGAGAGTAACTCATGCCCAGATGAGTGTGATGATGTGTGTGAAGGTGGTGAGCAAATGGAACAGTCTCTCTCTCGTGCTCTGTGTCCCTGTCCTCCTGTTCAGTACCTCCTGGCTCACCAGGCTGAAGGAGGTGAAAAATAAAAACTGGATGAGATCTCAAATCAATCAACATAACAACATAGGTTGTGTGATTAGAAACTTTCAGAAAACACTCACCACAGGACATTTTCCATGGTATGGATGGTTGTGATGTGGCAGCAGCTCAATGTCTGTACAGTCAGAAACTGTTTTGTTGTGCTGCATCCCACTTGAATCCTCCCTCTCAGGTGTCTTCCCATACATAGGGTAATGGAAACCTAGCAAGCATAAAATTTACTGAATGATTGTTGTTCAGAATAAAAGAACCACATATAAAGAGAATATTTTTAAGAACTCTATCCAACATTACCTGGATAGTTGTGCACTAATGCTGGTGACATCACACTAAACGATGTGTTATTTGTCTCACACAAATGTAGGTATGGGTAAGAGTGCTGGTACTGGATGAAAGATTGTTGAGAAGATGACACAGCCACTCTTGTGCTCTGCAGGTTTTCAGAGGTTTCACTCGGCATCTTTTCCACCTCTGCTCTGGTACGTTCCTCGATGTCCTCAGAAGCTGTCTCATAATGTACATTTTGAAGCTCAGACTCCAGTCTGGGCTGTGGCTCAGGAGGCACATGCCAGTCTTTCCCTTTGTCTGGGCCTATTTCCTGAGAGACCTTGTTTACCTCTTGATTTTGCTGCTTCACATATTTGGACTGAAATGAGTGGCTCCAGGACTGTGATTCTGAAGCCTAAACCCAGAGGAACATCTACCGTCAAACAGTTTAGGGTTTTACAACCAATGCAATCAAACATCTACAATGGGAAGTCCACTGTCATACAATAGTAGTGATTGTTAATTTTAAAGGATACAGTAAATGGGCAAATCTGAGAATTTGAATTCAATATTAGTTACATCAAGATCACTTAGCTCCTCAAGGTACAATATTATACTTATTGCATGATACATAAATGTTAAATTCTATGAAATGTTACACCTAAATCAAAGACAGTTCTAGAAATATTTTACAAGCATGTTTTCAGAAAATGTGTAGTAATGTCAGAGACTTACATTTAGATATGTTATATTTGTATCCACATTTGTTTTTGTATTTTGACATTCAGAGTTGAAGTCTTCAGACTCCTTGTTAAGCCCCTGGTCTTTTGTTATTGACATAATAGAAGATTTCACCTGGGGCTGCTGAAGAGATAACTGTTTATCCAATTCTACATAGATGAAACCAGGTTTTGCACAGCTGATTTTAACAGAGTTTGTTCCCTTATGAATGGCCACAGAAGATGTTAACATCTGTTTTGTATCCTCTTTTGTTCGTTCTTTCTGCTCAGGTCCACGTCTAGCTTGAACTCTGCTATGTTTGCCACATTGCACATCGTCACAGCACGTCTCATTCTGCTGCCTGTGACTGTTTGGAACTATCAAAACCTTCTGGTCTATAGGAGCATTACGAGTGTACTGTCCATAGTACAAGGACTGGGCTAAAGCAGTCTGTGATTGTGTCATAGCTAATTGAAAGTGTGATTGTGAGCTGGTATCAGCACTTGATTCAGAGGTTTTCAGATCCTCACTTAACTCTCGAATATCCTCCTTATTTCTAGCATAAGATGTTGAAACCTTTAGGAAAGCAGCAGAGTTTCCTTGTCCAGAATGCATGTATCCTGGAATACCATAAGATTCATATCCATGACTGTGACTTGATGCCTGAGTTTCTTTTCCCAAGGCTGTAGTGACAGACGTAATCTTGGGATTGATATTTCCATTCAGATTGGAATCAGGAGCAGAGTTTCTCCTTGATCTAGAATTTAATCCACCATCGTCTGCCACATCTGATATGTCTGAGTATGCTGGACTGTTGGTCTTGGTGGTACTACTGTCACAATTTGAAAGTGTGCCCGAGTCCATTCTTGCCAAGCTCCCAATAGAGGGACTAGGTGCATTATCAGTAAAAGTATATACCTTGTCAGCTTCAGCTCTGATACTTGCCATTCGACTTTCTTGAGTTTCACTGAGACCGTTAACAACATCCTGTTTGCTCAGATGCTCTTTTAACAAGCTGACCGGTAAGTCCTTTCCTATACTTTTTATGTCATCTGCTTTTATGAAAGTAGAATCAGCTTTTGGACTTCTTGAATCTTTATAATTTCTATCCTTTAGCCTGTGTTTCTCCTTTCTCCTATTTTCCTTGCTTACCACTATGGCTGCATTTGTCATATTAACTTGTGCAACAATATCCAATTTTGGCTTGATGGGTTTCAGTGAAAGATTCTTAGTCTTTGTGAGAGCAACAGATGGTGAAGATTGATGAGAGGAGCCATCTGTGACTTTACTAGGAAATGTAGGAATGGCAATAAGCTTTGGAGGTGCAGGGGTAGTAACAATAAACCTGTTTGTCCTAGTCTTGGCTGAGCACCTTTCAGCAATTCCATTTTCCTTTTTAGCTTCCCTCTTATCAATGACACCCTCAGCTTCAAGTTTGGGCATCTCTATAGATGAGTTACGATCTGTTATAAGGCAGTTCTCAAGGACTACAGACATGTTTGAAATAAGTGGCAGGTTGTTTAAGTCATCAGTGGGTCCCTCTTTTCCTATCATATTCCTTCGTTGCTTGGAGTTTCTTGTGGGACTATGATCACTGGTGAGTAATAACTTTCTGTTCTTTAAAGATCCAGCAGAATTAAGCTTATAAATGGTTCGTGGCTTCTTGGAAATAATATCAACATTTTCACTGGAGTCAAGGGGCATGTTGCTGAGCGATTCATCATAATCAGAAAGCCGGTCCTCACTCTCTGCTTCAAACTCTTGTTTGCTGTTGCTGTCCAAGTGTGCATGCGATTGGTGATAGCGAAGCCCATTAATATGCTTGTATTTCTTGTTGCAGTTAGGGTGTGGACAGTCAATTAGCATTGGTGAGGCACAAACTTGGTCCAAAAACACTGGATCAGATTTCCCTTGTGGAGTGGATGGAGCACTCCTAGATTTGGTGCGAATTCTTTTCCCATTTCCATTCCTAATGTCCTCAGAAACTAAGGTCAAATCAAGATCAGGTGGAGCTTTGCTTATCCTTTTGCCACACATAAGTGAACTTGATTTAATGTCCTCCACCGAAAAGTATGCAGGGGTCCTACAGGTACTAAAGTTCAGACTTCCTCGTCTCCCTTTGTTGCCTATGCCAACGCCACGTCTCTTATGTGTAAGTCCTCTTATTTTAGAGAGACCAGGTTCTGTCACAGGCTGATCGGATACTGCCAATCTCATCCGTTTACCACGTCCACGCCCACATGTCATTTCAGAATCACTCATTGGAGACTCACAAAACCTAGTGAATAAAAATGAAACATGAGAATATTTGCATTAATCATTAAAACCATACCAAACATATTTATTTAACTTTAAATAAACTAGGCAGAAAGTGTAGTATATCAGAGATTTCATCTGTTTGAATATATAAAAAATATTGAAGTGTTACCGAGGGGGAGCCCAGTCATGCTTGGTACAGTCTAAGAGAGTTCCAACATAGGTCCTTTTTCTCCATGTGACATTCACAACAAGCACCCCTAATGTCAAGCAATCAGACAGAAATAATAACCAGCTATGAGTCATAAATAGCTTACATAAATGTCCAAAAAAATACAAACAGTTCTGCATAATAAAGCATAACTAAATTGAATTTCCTCTGCAGAAACTGCTGGAGTGTGCTTGCTCAAATGAAGCCACATTCTCTGCTTCTCTCTCTCTCTTTCTCTACATATCTCTCTCTCACCCAATCACTGTCCCCACCAAGACACATTGTCACACAGTGTCATGTTTTAAAAGAAGACTTGTTTTAAATGGCATCGGTCAAGAGCTCTCACTCCTTCTCTGGCTCAAAGTCCCTTTCACATCATTTTGAAGGGTGATTTCACTGTGCTTTGCGCAGTGAAATCTCCTCTCCACCCTTTTATATATGTTAATCTCCACTCCACCCTTTTATATATGTTTAAATTTAATTCAGAGGTTTTACAGGGTTTAAAACATGGATTTTGGCTGTAAAATCGTAGTTTTACTTTTTTTTCCTGCTGCTCCCACTCTAATATCTAGAGTGGAGGAGCTCCTTATGACATCATCGCTCGGAATTTTGCTGAAAAACAGGAATACCAAACGAGCGACAAGGGGTAGTGCAACCATTTTAACAAGCACGCCATTCCAGATTGGGCCCTACATTTCAGCGTTGGAATGGTGTCTCTATCTCGAAAGCCTTAGGAGGAGTACTGGATCCAAAAAAAGGGTGAAACGGAATAATAATAATAATAAGAAGAAGAATGCATTTCTGGAGAAAATGCAAAAGTGTGCTTGCTCATGTGCGCCACCATGGCGACCCGGCAAGACAGGCAACCGCAAGGCGGATTGACACCAATTCTGATGAGGGCCAAAAGTCATCTCAACAAATATGGTCTTGATACGTTAAAACGTTTCTGAGATATGAGCCAAAATACACTTTTGCTCATTGTGGCACCCCCTAGTGGCCAAATGACACCATATTTGATGAGAGTAGTTTGAATGGTGTCCAAAGTCATGCCACTAAATATAGTCTTGATACGTAAAAGAATTTCCATGATATGAACTCACTTCCTGTTTGGTGGCTTTGCCATTGATTTTGATTGGCTACCACGGGCGAACGCTTCGATGTATGAGAGCGAAACGAATATCATTCATTAGGCATGGACTGGAAATCATCTGTGCCAAGTTTCGTGATGATCGGACAAAACTTGCAGCCAGGGTCTCTTCACCACCACTTTGGACAAAATTCAAAATGGCAGAAAATCTATTCAGGTGTAAAATGATGTCATATGGTGTGTTGGGATCGTCTAGCTCCAAGGATTCCAATGGCACCAGACTTATGAAAATTGGACATACAGATCAAAAGTTATGTGCATGAACACATGCAAGACTTTGATCAGTTGGTGGCGCTAGAGCATGAGACGCACTAACATGAAACTTGATGAAATCAATCAAGGTCCACTCCTCTATCAGTGTAATACGTTACATGACTTTACACCTTACAGTTTGGCTGACATGCACAAAAATACCTTATTGATCCCTCCAAATGCATTTTAAGTCATTACCCCTGAAACACCCCCATCAAAATGGAGTCCATCTGTTCGGAAGTTTGTTTTGAATGCCTGGGTGAGTGAATTGCTCCCGGAGTTGTAATAACAAAAGTTTTAACCAATAAATTAAGTTTTTAACAGCCAGTGTGGATTATTTTACTTTTTGAAACTAGACAAAGATTATACAGGTGAAGAACGTAGCGACAGGTCAGGACTGCAGTGATTTAAAAATGCCGGCGAATGGCTTCCTGCGTGCTGCATCAGTGTCGCGGCTCAGCCTTCACAGTCTTTCAGAGCATTTTGAAGAGAGATTTCGCGCAGTGAAATCTCCTCTCCACCCTTTTATATGTTTTTAAATTTAATTCAGATGTTTTACATGGTTTTAAACATGGATTTTGGCTGTAAAATCTCAGTTTAATTATTTTTCTGCTGCGCGCGCTCTAACGTCTAGAGCGGGGGAGCTCCTTATGACGTCATCACTCCCATTCATTTCAATGGCACGGAATTTTACAGAAAAATGGGAATACCGGACAAACGACAAGGGGTAGCGCTACCATTTGAGCAAGCATACCATTCCAAACCGGGCCCTACGTTTCAGCGTTGGAATGGTGTCTCTATCTCAAAAGCCCGAGGAGGAGTAGTGGATCCAAAAATTGTGCAGAAACAAATAATAAAAAAATACAGCTTAAGAAGAATAATGGTGTGCTTTTTCAAGCACACTAATAAAACACAAGAAGAACAATAGTGTGCTTTTCCAAGCACGCTAATAATCACAAAGCAATTATTGTTTAATAAAGCACAAAGAATAGATACATTGTCATTACAAAAATAATACACAGATAAACTTGATTACTAAAATACAGTCCTCAATAGATTCAGCATTGTAAACATTCAACAGTCTACAATAAATGCTGATAGACATCCATGACATTCAAATTTGTTCATTACTTTTAGCTCCCAAAATGAAGCTTGATGAAGTGATGAAAAACAAGCAAAGGAGATCATGTATAGAGAGATATTTTATGATATTTATTGTTGTAAAGCCTCTTTTACATATAATTTCAAACTTAAAAGCTAATGAACATGACATACATGAACAGAAAAAATATTATTTGTACTTCAAAATTAAATTTACAAATAAAGTAATATCTGAAAATGTTTTCTAAGCTTACGCTTCGAATGTAGAGATAAATATTTGCTGTTGATATGCAGCTGTGTTACAAGAATTTATAATTAAAATTTTGTTGTATTTAAGTTTAATCACATTTAATCACATCAATTACCTATGGAACTTGTGCACCAACGTCATAGGTCAGAGGTCAAATTTGCCTATCCACCATATTGGATATCAAGCCGCAGCTCACTTCGCACAGGGAAATGTGGAGATTGATTAAAATTTTCAGTCAGAATGGCTTGTTGTGTGGCAGTAGGGTGCTCTAACAGAAAA
>JAPEKM010000002.1:32216954-32227140 GCA_027575975.1 Cathorops multiradiatus
GGAGCCTCTCCCTGTCTGCAGCAGTGCAGCTGCTGTACCATACTGTGATACAGTATGTCAGCAGGCTCTCAATGGATAAGTGGTAGAAGGTCAGCAGCAGGTTTGAGTCTAGGTTGTACATCCTGAGGACTCTCAGGAAGTGTAGCCACTTCTCAGCCTTCTTGATGACTGCCGTGATGTTCTCGGTCCAGGAAATGTTGGCAGAGATGAGAATGCCAAGAATCCGGAAGGTGTGGACCCTCTCCACACACTCACAATTGATATGAAGGGGAGCTAGGTCAGTGCTGTGCTTCCTGAAGTCAATGATGGATCTCTTTAGTTTTCTTGGTGTTCAGAGCAAGGTTATTCTCCAAACACCAAGCTGCCAACTTCAGGACCTCCTCTCTGTAGGCTGCCTCATCTCTCTTCAAGATAAGTCCAACCACAGTGGCATCATCAGCAAATTTGATGATGAGGTTGTTGTTGTGGGTCGAACTGCTGTCGTGCGTGTAGAGGGAGTAAAGGAGGGGGCTCAGCACACAACCCTGTGGAGAACCAGTGCTCAATGTGTGGGTGGAGGAGAAGTGGAGACCAAGTCTCACAGTCTGGGGCCATTTGGTGAGAAAGTCCTTTATCCAGACACATGTGAGATGGTGGAGGCTAAGAGTGTCCAGTTTTCTGATGAGGATGTCCAGGATTATTGTTTTAAAGGCTGAACTGTAATCCACAAAGAGCATCCGGATGTAGCTCTGGCACTGCTCCAAGTGGATCAGCACAGAGTGGAGAGCTACGGCAATGGCATCCTCTGTGGACCTGTTTGCATTATATGTGAACTGGTGGGGGTCGACATCTGGGGGGAGGTAGTCCTTGATGTGCTAAAGAACTAGTCTTTCAAAGCACTTCATGATCACCAGGGTGAGGGCCACAGGACAGTAATCATTCAGGCTGGTGACGGGAGACTTCTTCAGCACTGGGATTATAGTTGCTGATTTTAGGCAGGGCAGGATGACTGCCTGAGCTAGGGAGAGGTTGAAGATCCTGGTGAAGATGAGGGTGAGCTGATGGGCGCATGCTCTGAGCACCTTTCCAGGTACTCCGTCTGGGCCGGTAGCTTTCTTAGGGTTCACTGCCAGGAGCATCCATCCCACATGGTGCTCCTATACAGTGAATGGAGTGGTGCAGGCACTAGATGGGGGTGGGGGCAGGGCTGGAGCATTTGAGTGCTGCTGGGAAGTTTCAAAGCGAGCAAAGAAGCAATTTAGCTCCTCTGTCAGGGGTGCACTCAGGTCTCCTGTTGACGCATCACAGCCTCTAAAGTTTGTGATGTCTTGTATACTCCACCACACCTCCCATGTGTTGTTGCTGGACAGGTGGGACTCTATACTCATCCTCTGGTCTGCCTTGACTTTTTAAATTCCTCTTTTCAGGTTAGCTCAAGCAGCTCTGTACAGAGCTCTGTCACCTGACCTGAAGGCAGCGTCACGGGCCCTGAGGAGTGAGCAGACCTGGCTAGTCATCCAGGGTTTCTGATTTGGGAAAACCCAGATGTTTTTGTCCACTGTCACATTCCCGATGCAGAACCTGATATAGTCCAGTACCGTTCCTGTGAATATCTCCAGCTCCTGGTGTTCAAATAAGTCCCAGTCTGTCAGATTGAAGCAGTCTTGCAGTTTGGAGAGTGCGTCATCAGGCCAGGCTGTAACATTCCTAATGGTGGGCCTGGCTCTGTGTCTGAGCGGGGTGTAGACTGGGGAGAGCAGGAGGGAAAGATGGTCTGATTGGCTGAGGTGGGGGATGCATATGGCTCTGTACACATGTCTGATGTTGGAGTAAACATGATCCAAAATGTTGGCCCCTCTAGTAGAACACTTGACATGTTGATAGAACTTCGGCAGTACAGTCTTCAAATTGGCCTTATTAAAGTCTCCCACAATTATATGAACACCGTTGGGGTGGGCTCGCTGCTGTTCATTTATGGTGTTCAGCAGGAGAGAAAGCACTGTTTACACTGGTGTCGGGTGGAATATACATAGCTGTAACAATCACTACAGTTAGCTCTCAGTATAAAAAAAGGCCGGCATCTTACAGACATGTACTCGAGGTCTGGGGAACAGTGTTTGTCTATAATTGTTCCATTGTTACACCAATTATCATGCACATAAATACAGAGCCCCCCCTCCTCTGCTCTTACCAGTCCTCAGTCCTGTCCCAGCGGAGGAGAGTGCAACCTGCTAGCTGCAAGCTAGCATCAGATATTTCTGGATGAAGCCAAGTTTCAGTTATAATTAAAACACAACAGTCATGAACATAGCAATTTCCAGCGAGTTGTTATTCCAAGTCACCTATTTTATGCACCAGGGATCTGGCATTGGAGAGATACAGGCTCAGTAGAGGTGGCTTGTGTGGTTGTTTTCTTAGCCTTAGCATAGCACAAGACCTGCGGCCCCACTTCTGTTTCCATCTGCACCACCTCCTAGACCCGACAACAATCCATGGAGAGCCCAGCGGTCTCGCTATGTCATCAGGGATGTTATGCGTAAAGTGAAAGTCACTCGAAACAGATATCTGGTGTTGGTCACCGATGGCCAAAAGTGTCTGGTGGGTGTACTGGATGTTTGCAGAACTGATGGTGCACAAACAAGCAAGAAGAATTACAAAAACAAACAAAAAAGAGCACTGAAAAGGAGAGCCATGAGCTGCTGCAACCACGTGCACCGCCATCTTGGAATAAGCATGGACTTCCTGGGAAGAGGCATTGCCTTAATGAATATTTCTCTTGAAAATCCCAATATATGCCTCAGTATATCAATGGTACCTTCACACACATGCAACTCACCCATACCATCACAGATGCTGGTGTGGCAACGGGGGTGTAGCCGAGCATTGGTTTGTGAATGGAGGGCAGGACCAGGGAAGGTTAGTGATAAAGTCAGTACACCTGTTCCCAATTAACATTGTGACTGTGTGCTTTGCAGTAACTGCAGAGAGTACAAAAGGAAGGAGAGAGCGAAGAGAGGTGATCTCTCCCAACCAGAGCATGAGTGTGTGTATGTGTGTGTGGAAAGAAGAAAAGCAAGGAAAACAATGAAAATAAAAGGTCTGTGGGAACAACACTCCTTGCCTGCCGCACATCAGTATTCCACCCCCTTCAGGGATTTACTACAGTGGTGCCGAAATGCAGGAAATAGTATGGAGGCGCGCCTCCACAATACTGTGTGCTGAGATATTGTGGAGAGGCACCACTTACAGATTTCGCACTGCATAGTTCACCAGAACTAAAATACAGTGATATCCTCATGCCAACCAATGTAATGGCCCAAAAAGATCCATGCCAATTCTCTCAAAGGAGGTCTTAATTAGAAGGAGAGGGCGCAAAGGCACTTTTGGAGTGGCCGCGGGATTTACTAATTGGCATTTGCGGCACACCGCACACCACCAACGAACATCCCCGCAAATCCCTGGCCAATAGAACCGGGCCATTATTCAGGCTAGTGTTTTATCCTGCCCTAAGTGTCTAGTCATGGGATTAAAATGAGCTATGTGGAACACATATTCCCTACAGCTCTTAGGGATTAATAACTGTGTTATCTGTTCACCAGTTTGAGTGTCCTGAATCACTCGATACTGTCATGCTGCGCCCCGGACATCCACTCCGGAGATTATGGATCTCTCACGCCAGCACTGATCCGGAACAGGAATTCCTTCTCATCTGTATTCACTTCCTGGTTTTCACTGCTGCTTATAAATATGCTGTTCTCAGACTCAGACCTGCCCAGAACATCGCATTTGCTTCTCTAGCCGTTTCTGTGCCTCTCTTGCTTCTCATGGTTTTTCTCTCTAGTGATTTTCTCTTATTCATGGTTTTTGTATTAGCATTTTTCTGGTTCATGGTTTTTGCACTAAAGGTTATTTCTGATTCATGGTTTCTTGCACTAAGGGTCTTTTTTTGTTAATGGTTTTTTGCATGAGTGTTTTTGTATTTGCCTGTCTCATGTTTTTGTCAAGTTGTTTGTTCTCATTTTGCCTGTACTATTTTTGCCATTTGTTTTTTTGTCCTGTTTGTTTACCTTTTACCATGCCCTTTCTTCCCTGTATTAAATCATCTTATTTGTTGGATTACTGTCTGTGTTCTGTGTTTGAATCCAAACTTCACCTTACCTCCACCCACCCTAACAGTACGTTCTGGCCAACATGGATCTAGTGGAACTCGCCCATCTGAGAACAGCCATCCAGCAGCAAGGGACTCTTCTTGGGACCCACCAACAAGACCTAAAACAAATCACCCAGAACCTCACCACCTTGTCCAACGCACTCAACCTTGTCACCATGCAGATGCAGTGCTGTCAAGCCATGCCTAACCCTGCTCAGCTGTCTCCTACTTCAGCTCCTGCCACTGCCTTTTTCCATGAACCAAGACGTCCAGTGCATCAGCCCTACAAGGGAGAACCAGGTATTTGCAGATCGTTTCTGTCTAAATGTTTGTTGATCCTAGTGCTGCAACCTCTGGTTTTCCTCACAGAACACTCCTGGGTAGCATATACAATAACGCTCCTCACATCGGCAAGGCCAGAGAATGGGGAACAGTGGTCTGGGATGCCAATGCAACCTTTTGTTCTAGTGTCAAGGATTTCTCCGAAGAGATGAGGCAAACTTTCGACTGCTCTCTGTCTGGCCGGGAGGTGGCCAGAGAGCTCATGGAGCTGCGGCAGGGGTCCCGGTCTACCTCGGATTATGCCATCGAGTTCTGAACGTTGGCGGCTTTGTGCAGTTGGAATGAGAATGCCCAGATTGGGGCATTCCTGCATGGCTTGTCCAACGCCATCAAGGATGATTTGATATCACGGAAACTGCCATCAGACCTCTCCAGCCTCATGGACCTCACCAACTGCATTGACACTTGGTTCCAGCAACGGAGGAGAGAGAAGAACCATCCCAGCTTCACCTCCTCTCCACATCCCGCTGTGTCCATTGAACCCCTGCAGGTAGACTGAGTTCGGCTGCCAGCAGAGGACTGACATTGCCGGTGGAGCACGGGGGCCTGCTTCTACTGTGGTCAGCTGGGACACATCTGCCAAGCCTGCCCACTAAAAGGATGAGCCTACCAGTGAATCAAGGGGCCCCAGTGGGCAATGCTCGGAACCAGTCCCCCGCTAATCATCCATTACTTCCTGTCATCATTATCCATGACATGACAACCAGCATCACCACCTCCAGGCCCTCATCGACTCAGGTGCAGACAAGAACCTGATCTGCTCCACCACTGCCAAGCATCTGGGAATCCTGCTACTTGCTCTCGATGTCCCTCTCACTGTCCTGATGGCACCAGCTTGACCAGCATTACCCACCTTACCACGCCGCTCACCCTAAGGATTTCCGGTAACCACTCAGAAACCATCCAGCTTCACATCATGAACAACCCCCACGTACCCATCGTCCTAGGATTAGCATGGTCAATGCAGCACAACCCCCACCTTAACTGGGATGAAAACACCATCCTAGGCTGGAGCCAGTCCTGCCTAGCTTCCTGTCTGAATTCCGCTCTGCCTCCTGCCAAACCACCGCAGCCTTCAGCCAGCGAGTTCCCTGACCTCGCTCATGTGCCTTTGGAATATCTGGATCTCAAACTCATTTTCAGCAAGACCCGAGCAGTGTCCCTCCCTGCTCACAGACCCTATGACTGTGGAATCAACCTCCTACCTGGGACAGCACCACCCAAAGGACAACTCTACTCTCTCCCTTTGAAAAGCAAGTCATAGAGAAGTACATCTCTGAATATTTGGTAGCTGGGATCATCCACCCTTCCTCCTCCTCAGCAGGGGTGGCATTCTTCTTCATGGAAAAGAAGGACAAGTTTCTCCACCCCTGCATTGACTATTGGGGTCTCAACGCCATCATGGTCAAGAACCGCTACCCACTACTGCTCATGACCATGACCTTTGAATTACTCCAGGGAGCCAAGGTATTCACCAAGCTAGATCTATGCAATGCATACCATCTCTCAGGATCAGGGAGGGGGACGAGTGGAAGATGGCCTTTAACGCCACCACTCGTCATTACGAGTACCTCGTGGTCCCTTTTGGCCTGACCAGCATGCCTGCAGTCTTCCAGACACTCGTTAATGACATCTTAAGGGACTTCCTAAATGTCTCTGTTTTTGTGTATCTTGATGACATCCTGATCTTCTCCCACTCCCTGGAGGAACATTGGGGTCATGTCCGGCAGGTCCTCCTGTGCCTGCTAGAGAACAAGTTGTTCATCAAGGCAGAAAAGAGTGAGTTCCACCAAGGCTCTGTCTTGTTCCTGAGGTTCATCATCTCTACAACAAAGATCCAGATGGAGCCCCTCAAGCTGGAGGCAGTCACTGACTGGCCCACCCCATCTTCAAGACAAGCACTCCAGTGCTTCCAGGGGTTTGCCAACTTCTACAGGCACTTCATCCATGACTTTAGCACAGTCGCTGGACCTCTCTCAGCCCTGACCTTGACCAAGACCAAGTTCAAGTGGGGGAAGGAAGCAGATAAAGCCTTTTCCAGTCTCAAGCGCAGGTTTACCACAGCACCCATTCTCACCATACCCGACTCTACCAAGCAGTTTATTGTCGAGGTCAACGCCTCCGAGTCAGGGGTCGGAGCCATCCTATCCCAGAGGGCCAACGACAACAAGGTCCACCCATGCTCCCTCTTCTCCTGCTGGCTATCCCCAGCTGAACGGAACTACGACATCGGCAACTGCGAACTACTGGCCGTGAAACTAGCCTTGGAGGACTGGAGGCACTGGCTCGAGGGGCTTAATCTCCCTTTCCTAGTCTGGACCAACCATAAAAACCTGGAGTACCTCAAATCCGCCAAACGTCTTAATTCCCGTCAAGCCCGTTGGTCTCCCTTCTTCTCCTGGTTCAACTTCACACTTTCCTACCACCCAGGCTCCAAGAACGGCAAACTCGATGCCCTGTCCAGGATATTCTCTTCCCACCAAGAAGAGTCCAAGCCACCCGAGACCATCCTTCTTCCACGCTGCCTGGTGGGAGCCGCCATTCTAGAGGTTGAGATGCTTGTGCAGAAGGTCCTGGAGCAGGACCCCGGTGAAGGTAACCCCAACAACACTCCGCCTAACCATCTGTTTGTTTCCTGTCCTGTGCAAACCCAGGTGCTGCAGTGGGGTCATGGCTTCAAGCTGGCCTGTCATCTGGGAGCTGCCCAAACCCTGGCACTTGTCCAGCAGTGCTTTTGGTGGCCATCCATCAAGGAGGACATCCAGGAGTCCGTGGCAGCCTGCGACACATGCCCCCGGAACAAGACAGCCAATCGACCTCCTGACGGCTTGCTAAGACCCCTCGCGACTTTGCATCGACCTTGGTCTCACATTGCTTTGGACTTCATCACAGGACTCCCCAACTCAGGTGGCAACACGTATCCTCACTGTTATTGACTGTTTTTCTAAGACCGTCTATTTCATTCCTCTGCCCAAGCCCCCCTCAGCCAAAGAGACCTACTCGACCTAGGCTCCCCTCAGCCAAAGAGACCTACGAGCAGAACTACTCGTCCACCACGTTTTCCACCTACATGGTCTGCCTACCGACATTGTTTCTGACCGGGGTCCTCAGTTCACTTCACAGTTCTGGAGAGCCTTCTGCAAACTCATCGGGACCACCTGTAGTCTCTCCTCAAGTTTCCACCTGCCACTTAGGACCATCTCTCGCAAGCTAGCACCCAGGTTCCTTGGACCCTTCCTCATCAAGAAGGTAATCAACCCATGTTTTGTTAGACTGGCATTACCACTTACCATGCGACATGTTTACCCTACCTTTCATGTATCTCAGATTAAACCTCTGGTCTCCAGTCCTTTGTTTTTCAGCCTTGTGATAACCTGGTGACTTGTCCAGGATGTACCCTGCCTCTCACCCATAGTCAGCTGGGATAGGCTCCAACTTGCCTGTGACCCTGTAGAACAGGATAAGTGGCTACAGATAATGGATGGATTTGTTTTTCCTCAGAATAAATTTGGTTCAATTAAAGGTTGGATTTTTCTCATTTTTTCATTATGAGATGTAGCGACTTCACCAAAAGGTGGATTGTCTTCTAACCGTTTTTACTAATCTTTACAAGGGGTGGCAATAATCTGTACAATAAATATTCCCTTTTAAGGTTTTAGAATATCAGAAGTTCAAGTGTGGAAAACTGATGAACTTTTTGTCCTTGTCTCTTGACTTCCTGAAGAGGATCTACTGAAATCACAATGTTGCAGCATCTTTGGAAAATCTGAGCAGAAAAAAGGTTCTTCCAGAGGGCCACGGCAAAGGACCCTAGTGACTTCTCTAACCATTTTTCTCTCATCGTGTTTTCTAAGAGTGTTTCAATTCTATGAGATTATGGATGACTTGTGTCGAAGTGTTCAAACATCACACCGCTGCATCGCAGTACTGTTGACGTGGCTCTGTGGACTCACGTTATTTTCATTAAATTCTGGTCTTTCCATCAGCATGATACAAAAGGATTCTGAATTCATCTGACAATGAAATGCTTTTACATTCTTAAATTATTTCATGCCTGACTTGATCTTCTGCAGTTTTGTCTTTGAGGCAGTTTTTTTCACTCCACTGATCCACAAGTTTTTTGTGTAGACAGGGTTTTTGTCTTTTCATCTTCAGAGTGTCTATAGTTCATTGTTTTTGGCTTTTTGTGTAATTCTAGACGAACCCTTGAAATGATTATGTGAAAGATTTGGGAGATGAAAATTTAATGACCAAACTCATTAAGGATGGAAAAAGGTCACCAGTTCGATTTCCTGGACCAGCAGAAATGGCTGAAGTGCCCTTGGGCAAGGCACCTAACCCCCAACTGCTCCCTGGACTGCTCTGGGTATGTTGTACATCGCTCTAGATAAGAGCGCCTGCTAAATGCCAGTAATGCAATGTTAAGTTCATTTTGTACAATTCTGAATTGAAAACTAACTGATGCTAGAAATGCTCGTCAATGTTATCTTTGCCACACACACCGCTATGATTACACATTGTGACATGCCTGTCTAGTTTTGGGCTCCAATGGGCTAATATACTCTAGCCCATTTTGGTGACATTTCTGTAGGAATTTCACCAGTAGGAGTGTTAGGCCCTGGTCATGTGACAACTCGTGATGGGTTTGCGAATACTTGAAAAATTGCTAGCATTGCCACTAATCGTGTGATGCTTTTTGATGTGTCTCCACCTCATGAGTGACCATGAGTTTGGGAATACTTCCCAAAACTTGGGGAACCTTCGCCAAGCCTTGTTGTAAGAGTTGTATTTGTCACAAATCCATATCCCTGATGCTCGCAGGAGCCTCATCAACACAGTGGCTCAGCAAAGCCTTCTCTTGACATGAAAATTATGTTTCCATTCGGAGATCATTTGCCGAGGTTCGTAATTGGTTGAGCGAAGGGTTCATGAATATTCAGCAAATATTTGGTTAGACGACACATTTGTGATCATCACTGATTGGTTAGCGCTGATGTCACACATTGTTGAAACCTCTTGAGCAAGGCATCGGTGATCATTCTCCTGCCAGATGCCGATAAACATAAACCCTTAAGCATGCCTCCTTGGAAAAATGCTCGGTCTCTTAGAAAGAAACGGGCCAGGTGACCACAACTTTTAGCGCACCTGTGTGAAATACACATCGCCATCCATCACCATCAAAAATGCCTCATTTTCACCGATAGCCCACTGCAAAGCATCGTGAGCCATAGTGTGACCATAGCTGTATGGACTCAGGCACAGGTGTAATGAACATGAACAAAGTAGATTATTTACTCTATCATTTATTTTTCTTCTAAAATACGTTTGGAGGAGAAACTGAAAGTTGAGAGACTGAACACACATTGTCTCATCAAAGTACAAATTACTCAAAAGGATAACTGAAAAAAAAAAAGTGTGTCCGTCTCAGAAACTGGTCTCTCATTTGGGACATTATGGTAAAAAAATAATAAATTTTCAAATTTAACTTTTTTTTTTTGAATTTACCTAACACTCAATGTTTCTTTTGTCATGTTTCATGTGTTTATAAGAATAAAAGAAAGTATCTTGCTTTATCTGGCCTCCACAGTGGAATTTTTTTTTTATCACAATTCAAATGCTTTTGTAAAATTGATTTCCGTATAAAATAACTCCATCATGAAGAATTAAAGCCCCTCCTTCACAGATGAGTGAAAATATTGAATAAATTTCCTCTTT
>JAPEKM010000002.1:32282486-32293600 GCA_027575975.1 Cathorops multiradiatus
AAACGAGGTGTGTCTGGCTCTAAAAGTGCACGGACAGAGTGTGTATAATAGTAAATATAAAGCCAGTGACCTTACCTTCAGCCGGGCTTCCTCAGATGCCATCAGTGGACAGTCCGTAAAAGTCAAGTGCCGAGTGCAGAGCCCATCCCGCTGGAAATGCACAATGGGAAACATTAAATTCCGTTTCAGAGAATGGCTAATTCTGTTTCAATTCTGTTTCAGACAATTTGTTTGTTATATGCTCAAATGACAACTAAATTGGCATTTTAGATTTTTAATATATAAAATTTACACACAGCTGAGTGTTGTGGATTATAGCCTTAGTAAAGTATTATACATGTCAAATAGAATTTTCTTCTTCTTCTTCTTCTTATTATTATTATTATTATTATCCTTCACATTATTATGAATCAGAGAGAAATTGATTCATTGGTTCGTTTGCTGCTCGGTTTGGTTTCACACTGCATGGATTTAAAAACGAGGAACAAGGAGGGTAAGGAGGGGGGAAATTAAATAAATAAATAACAAACCCATTGCCTGAGGGATATGTACAACTGAAAACATACTCGTAAACTCATTCGTTTATCTGAAATGCGCAAATAGAGAAAAAGGTTTTTTAAAAAAAACACCCTTCGCAGGTGCACGCTCAAATCACAGAACTCATCCGTGCATGGAGAACACAGACCTAGCGCTTAGTAAGTGATTAGATAATTATATAAATAACTAGTTTCAAACATCGTTCATTTCCTTTTTTGTTCAGTGGACCAAATATACAGAACACATGGCATTTCTGTAGCATGACAGCTCAGTTTAGTGGCTTACATCCACCAAACCAAAACACACAGCACGCTCGAGTCGCTTCCTGCACGCGAGTCGATTCAGAGTCGAATCAATTCGTCACTGCGAGCAAATCACACTGGAGGTTGTTCAGAAGATGAGACCAATGCAATCGTGTCATGTTCTCACCTGGACAATCAATCAGTCACACCAAAGGACGAATTGATGGATTTTAATTCCAAAAAAAGTTTTGAAAAGGTCAGAATGTGTAGATTCTGTTTCTGAGCACTAATTCCATTTCTGACCCCAATTTCCGCAATTTGCGTCCATTTTCCGCAATCACGAAAAATCAGAGGCGCTACACATATGGTCTGAGATAAGGAAAATAATTCTCAGGAACTAATAAACTTGAACAGACTTCCAATAATAGAACTAACTGAACGAACATTTCGTTTAGCTCTTCAAAAACAGAGTTGTGACAAAAATCTCTCAGAGGGTCACACAGAGTGTTACTGCAACTACCTAACAGCAGGCCGCTTGTATAGAGTTGCTTGGGTAAAAAAAAAGGAAAGAAAAAAAGGGGAAAAAAGACAAGTATCCTACTTCTCCATCTGAAGGGGAAGGCCCTCTTATTTTTATTCTTTCACAAATACATTAACCAGCCAAATATAATATCTGCTTATGAAGACAAGGCCATCTGAGCCTAGAAGGTAAGCCTAACTCCCAGCCAACAACTTAAAATGTTATCATTTTACTTACAACCACTGATTATTTGTTGTTCATTTTTCACCTTGAATGAGAACCGGCAAGTCCGCGTATGCTATTGTTGATGCACCTGGGGCGTTTTTGGTCTGCACCATGTCCCACTGGCTGCGCAGCACCTCTCTCTGTAGATTTTCCCGTTCCTTTACCTTGATATGGATTCCCATCTCTTTAAAGACCGGGGCCGCATCCGCAAGTGTTGTGAAAGTCTTAACACCAGATTCTAGATGAATTCTCAATTGAGCCGGGAACGGTGACTGGGCTTTCACTTTCCTCTCTCAAAGTTGTTTTATGACTTCCCGTACCTGTCTGCGTTTCTTTTGGACATCTGCCATGTAGTCCTGGTCAAAATAAATCCACTGGCCTTGGTGTATTATCTCTCGTAACTTCCAGGCTTGTTGGAGTACCTTGTCCTTAACTCTGTAATCGGAGAATCGGACAATGATGGATCTCGGTGATGCAGAGTCAGCAGGTTTCATCGTCAGCGAGCGGTGTGCTCTTTCTATACACAAGTCCTTATCATATGGTAGACTGAGCAGGCCATGCATCAAGCGGGTTATGTAGTCAATCATATTGTCCTTTTCTTCCCCTTCTTTAATCCCATATATGCGCAAATTATTCCTTCTTGCTCTGGATTCTAAATCCTCACACCTGATAGATAACTTCGCTTCTCTGTGAAGAAGGTAGAGAATGGCTCTGGCTTGGTCTTTGTACTATTTTCAGTGAAAAATACGGTTTCCATGATTTTCAAATTATCGCATTCTGTTTGTGCTTCCAGTTTATACAGTTTCCCAGCCTTTTTTTGGAATTGGGGTTGTACATTGTAGCTTATTGTCTACTTTGGTACAATAGGAAAGAGGCATCTATTGTATTTTTACGTTTCGCTTAAGGGTTATTGATCTGGAAAGTTTGAATCTGTGAATATATTTCCAACTTTACCACAGTTCAACCCAACCATGAAATCAAACTTGATTAAATCATATAAATGTCATATTACCTGGTTTATTATCCACACACCTCATTCAAACTATAGATTCAAACATGAGTTTAAAGTTATCACGTCATAACGTGAAAAGTTTCACGTTTTATCAATATAAATGATCATGTTATAATGTAATACCAACTTATGTTATAATGTTTCACATAACATAAAAATATATGTCATGCTCCACCCCGGACTTCCCCTACGGACATTTATTATCTCCCAGTTCAGCGCTAATCCTGATCCGGGACAGGACTTCCATCTTGCCGGCATTCACTTCCTGGTTTGCTCTGCTGTGTATAAAAAGGCTGTTCTCAGAAAGGGGACTTTGCCAGAATGTCTCGTTGGTTTTTCACGTCATCTCTGCGCCATTATTGCTTCTTGGATTTTGCTCTCTGTTTTGCCTGTTTCTTGTCACATTTTTTTGCACTATGTTTTTGTCTTTTTTCATTTTTGCTGTGCTATGTTTTTGTGTCAAGTTTTTTGTCTGGACTATTTTATATGCTAGTGTTTTTTGTCCTTGCCTGCCTTGTTTTTTGTCCCTAGCTTTTTCTGGATTATTTTTGGTTTATATTTTACTCCTATTAAATCTTTTTATTATTGGATTTACTGGTCTGTGTTCTGCTTTTGGATCCTACTCACCACATCTCACCACCCATAACAGCACGTTCTGGCCAACATGGATCCAGCGGAACTGAACCATCTGAGAACAGCTATGCAGCAGCAAGGAGCCCTCCTCGGGACCCAGCAACAGGAACTCAAGCAGATCACCCAAAACCTGGCCACCCTATCCAACTCACTCAACCTTCTAGCCACACAATTCTAGCACTCCCAAGCCATGCCTACCCCTGCCCAGCCGCCTCTTTCACCTCCCGCCACCGACGCTCACCATAACCTGAGACTTCCTTCGCCTGACCCCTACAGCGAGGAACCTGCAGGTACCTGCAGATATTTTCTGTCTTGTTGTTCATTGATCTTGGAGCTACACCCCATGACTTTCCCCACAGAATGCTCCTGGGTAGCTTATGTCATCACGCTCCTGACTGGCAAGGCCAGGGAATGGGGAACAGCGGCCTGGCATGCCGACGCATCCTTTTGTTCCTGCTTCTAGGACCTCTCTGAAGAAATGAGGCGAGCACTTGACCATTCTCTGTCCGGTTGGGAAGCGGGCTAAGGAGCTCATGGAGCTGCAACAGGGGCCCTGATCTACCTCAGACTATGCCATCGAGTTCTGGATGTTGGTGGCATCTTGTGACTGTACCTAGAGTGCCCAGGCCAACGTGTTCCTACATGGCTTGTCCGACGTCATCAAGGACAAAATGGTATCTTGGGAACTGCTGTAGGACCTCGCCACTCTCATGGACCTTGCCAATTGTATCGATGCTCAGGTCCTACAATGTAGGAGAGAGAAGAGCCGCCTCAGCTGCAACTTCTCCCCACCTCCCGCCTCGTCCATCGAACCCATGCAGGTAGATTGGTATGGGTGTCAGTAGAGGAGTGACTGTGCCGGAAGAACATGGGGGCTTGCTTCTACTGCAGTCAGCAAGGACACATTTGCCGAGCCTGCCTGCTAAAAAGTATGAGCCCACCAGTTAATCAAGGGGCCCTGGTGGGCAATGCTCAGAACCAGTCCTCTGCTGACCGACCATTGCTCCCCATTATCATCACACACAACAACCAGCATCACCATCTTCAGGCACTCTTCAACTCGGGGGCGGACAGGAACCTGATCTGCTTTGCCACCGCCAAGGATCTTGGAATCCCATTACTCACCCTCAAGGTCCCTCTCACTGTCCTGACACTCAATGGCACTGGCTTGACCACCATCACTCACCTCACTACCCTGCTCACCCTAAGGATTTCAGGCAATCACTCTGAAACGATACAACTTCATGTCATGAACAACCCTCATGTTCCTGTTATTCTTGAACTACCGTGGTTGATGCAACCCCCCCCATTAAACTGGACTGACCACACCATCTTAGGCTGGTGTCCTTCCTACCTGGCCTCCTGCCTGAACTCCGCTCTGCCTCCCACCAAACCACTATAGTCCTCAGCCAGTGAGTTTCCTGACCTCTCTTGCGTGCCTCTGGAATATCTGGACCTCAAGCCAGTTTTTAGTAAAACCTGAGCAGTGTCCCTCCCTCCTCATAGGCCTTACAATTGTGGGATCCACCTCCTGCCCAGGATGTCACCACCCAAGGGACGTCTCTACTCTCTCTCACCCACCGAATGACAGGCCATGGAGAAGTACATCATGGAGTCACTGGCAGCTGGGATCATCTGCCTTTTCTCCTGTCCAGCAGGGGTGGGGTTCTTCTTTGTTGAAAAGGAGGACAAGTCACTCCATCCCTGCATTGACTATCGAGGTCTCAACGCCATCATGGTCAAGAACCGCTACCCACTACTGCTCATGACCACAGTCTTCGAACTACTCCAAGGAGCTAAGGTGTTCACTAAACTGGACTTGTGCAATGCCTATCACCTAGTTAGGAGCAGGGAAGGGGACAAGTGGAAGACAGCCTTCAACACCACCACAGGCCGCTATGAGTACCTCATAGTCCCTTTCGGCCTGACCGATGCACCCGCGGTATTCCGGGCACTAGTTAATGATGTCTTAAGGGACTTCACTAACATCTTTGTCTTTGTATACCTGGATGACATCTTGACTTTCTCTCGCTCCCGAGAGGAACATTGGGGTCATGTCCGGCAGGTCCTCCAACGCTTGCTAGAAAATAAATTGTTTGTTAAGGCAGAGAAAAGCAAGTTCCACCAAAGCTCCGTCTCATTCCTGGGGTTCATCATCGCTCCAGCAAAGATTCAAATGGACAGCCTCAACCTCGAGGCAGTCACTGACTGGCCCACCCCATCTTCGAGACAAGAGCTCCAGCACTTCCTAGGATTCACCAACTACTACAGGCACTTAATTCGCAACTTCAGCATGGTGGCCAGATCTCTCTTAGCTGTGACCTCGACCAAGACCCAATTCAAGTGGGGGGAGGAAGCAGAGAAAGCCTTTTCCATGCTCAAGTACAGGTTTACCACAACACCCGTTCCCACCATACCCGATCCAACCAAGCAGTTTATTGTTGAGGTCGATGCTTCCGAGTCAGGGGTCAGAGCTATACTATCCCAGAGGGCGAGTGACAACAAGGTCCACCCATGCTCCTCCCACTGGCTATCCCCAGCCGAACGGAATTATGACATCGGCGATCAAGAACTACTGGCTATTAAACTCACCTTGGAGGAGTGGAGGCACTGGCCCGAGGGGTCGGAGCTCCCCTTCTTAGTCTGGACTGACCATTAGAATCTGGAGTACCTCAAGTCCGCCAAACACCTTAATTCTTGTCAAGCCCGTTGGTCTCTCTTCTTTTCCCGGTTCAACTTCACGCTCTCCTACCGCCCAGGCTCCTAGAACGGCAAACCCAACACCCTGTCCAGGTGCCTCTTCCCACCAAGAGGAGTCCAAGCTGCCCAAGACCATCCTTCCTCCATGCTGCCTGCTGGGAGCTGCCATTCTAGAGGTTGAGACGCTTGTGCAGAAGGCCCTGGAGCAGGACCCTGGTGAAGATAACCCCAACAACACTCCTACTAACCATCTGTTTGTTCCCTGTCCTGTGTGAACCCAGGTGCTGCAGTGGGGTCATGGCTGCAAGCTGGCCTGTCATTCTGGAGCCTCCTGAACCCTGACACTCATCCAGCAACACTTTTGGTAGCCATCCATCAAGGAGGATATCCAGAAGTTCGTGGCACCCTGCAACACATGCTCCTGGAACAAGACAGCCAATCGACCCCCTGACGGCTTGCTAAGACCCCTTCCTACTCCGCATCAACCTTGGTCTCACATCGCCCTGGACTTCATCACAGGACTCCGCAACTCAGGTGGCAACACATGCATCCTCACTATTATTGACTGTTTTTCTAAGACTGTTCATTTCATTCCTCTGCACAAGCTCCCCTCAGCCAAAGAGACCATGGAACTACTCATCCACCATGTTTTCCACCTACATTTCCACCTACCGACATTGTTTCTGACCGGGGTCATCAGTTCACTGCACAGTTATAGAGAGCCTTCTGCAAGCTCATCAGAGCCATCTGTAGTCTCTCCTCAGGCTTCCACACACAGACCAACGGTCGGGCAGAACGGGCAAACCAGGCTTTGGAGGTTGCACTCAGGTGCATGGCATCCAGGGATGCCAGTTCTTGGAGTAGATACCTACCCTGGATTGAATATGCACCTAACACTCTCCCTTCCTCTGCCACAGGTATCTCTCTCCATTCCAGTGCTCACTAGGTTACCAACCACCACTGTTCCCCAGCTAAGAGGAGGAGGTCGCCGTACCCTCAGCCCAGCTCTTTATACGGTGCTGCAGGAGGACGTGGGCATTGGCCCAGAGAAGACTCATTTGCTCCGCGCTCACATCCAAAAGGCAGGCCAACGAATGTCACTCCAAGGCGCCCACCTATTGAGTAAGTCAACAAGTTATGCTCTGCACATGCCACCTGCCACTTAGGACCATCTCTCACAAGCTAGCATCCAAGTTCCTTGGACCCTTCCTCATCAAGAAGGTAATCAACTTGTGTTCTGTTAGACTCGCATTACCACTCACCATGCAACGTGAACAAGATACCCTACCTTTCATGTATCTCAGCTTAATCCTCTGGTCTCCAGTCCTTTGCTCTCACCCTCCAAACCCCATCCTCCTCCCAGGCTCATTGATGGTGGCAAGGCCTACACGGTCAAGAAACTGCTGAAGGTGCAGCGGTGAAGCAGAGGTTTCCAGTACCAGGTGGACTAGGAGGAGTATGGCCCTAAGGAGTGAAGTTGGGTCCCTGCCAGGTTCATACTGGACCCAACACTCATCACGGAGTTCCACCAGCAACACCCGGACACTCTCCCTAAAGCACCTGGAGGTGCTCATTGAAGGGAGGGTATTGTCATGCTCCACCCCGGACTTCCACTCCAGAGATTTATTATCTCCCAGTTCAATGCTAATCCAGATCCAGGACGGGACTTCCATCTTGCCGGCATTCACTTCCTGGTTTGCTCTGCTGTGCAAAAAAAGGCTGTTCTTAGAAGGGGACTTTGCCAGAACGTCACGTTGGTTTTTCACGTCGTCTCTGCACCATTATTGCTTCTTGGATTTTGCTGTCTGTTTTGCCTGTTTCTTGTCACAGTTTTTTGCCCTACGTTTTTGTCTTTTTTCATGTTTGTTGTGCTACGTTTTTGTCCTTGCCTGCCTCTTTTTTTTTTTGTTCCTAGCTTTTTCTGGATTATTTTTGGTTTATTTTTACTGCTATTAAATCTTTTTTTATTATTTGATTTACTAGTCTGTGTTCTGATTTTGGATCCTACTCGCCACCCATAACAATATATTGTTGTAACAGTAAACTTTTCATGTTATTATGTGATACATCATTCTCATGTGGCAGCAATATGCTTCCATACATTTATATGATTTAATCAAGTTCTATTTTATGCTTGGGCTGAGACATGGTGAGATTCTGCTGTTATTGAACATGGTGGATAACATTGTAATAAGTATGCACACTCTAAGAAGGATTTTAAAATATATGGGGCTGTACATAAGGAAGAATGAGTCTAACCCACTGGAGGTAGCATAATTTCTCATTGATCAGCTGGACGGGCACAGACAAGCTATCTCCAGCGGGTCATACTCATTACTCTTTCTGTACAGCTTCATGTATTTTAAAATCTTTCTTAGAGTGTGCATACTTATTAGTGTGTCATCCACCATGAATAAAGCCTAAGTTTGTCAAATTTGACAGCTTGGGACTTTTCAGTGACTGCATACACCTGTTAACACAATTATGTTTTGGGCTCAACATATTTAGGAAGGAACAGGTTGTAGACATTCTGGACAGAGAACATTTTGTTGAAAGAATAGTATACACCCTAACACCTTTATCCTTGTAGTTTTACAGCACTTCACTCCATCAGACCCCAATACAATTTTAGTTTAGTCTCAGGTATGAATCTCATATACTGTTTAGAAATGAGGAAATCCCCCCTCCATTCAGTGAAACTAATGGAGGCTCTCAGATGGGTGCCAAAATATCTTTAAGACTATAACACAAATCCAGTCATTTAGATTTACTACTACAGCACATTTATTTTAATCACATCTGTAATGTTTGATTCTGATGTGGATCATCTACTATAGATACATCTGAACTCATAAAAATTAAACCATAGAAACAAACAGGGACAATGGAAAACTGAGCTGGTTCCATTGCCTTATTTGGTTAGCAAGCAATGTGGAATTATTATCAGGCTGCACTCCATGATATCTGTTGGGCAGGTCTGTGACATCACCTACCATCCAACTCTAACCCCAATTTTCCACCATTCACTAAAGAACTAAAAAAAAATCTCTTAGTGAATGGCAAAACATGTTCCAGAGAAGTGATGTAATTTATGTGAAAGGTTTCAGACTGTCCTTGCTGTCTGAAACCTTTCACATAAATTACATTTTCTCCACATATGATGCATTTTGTTTTAATGTTAAACTATTTGTGTTGGATAAAACTGTTAACTTGGAAGAGGTATTATAATTCCTTTTAACTAGTCAAGAGGATATTTCATTGTAAAACAAGCAGTGTATTGTAGCCATCTAGTTTTAGTCACATTTGGCATAACTACTGCAGTATTGTCTTAACAATCACATGAAAAAAGTTGGAACAATGGTTATTCATTGAAATGAAGAACAAGACTCATGTGACAGCTATTTTTGTCAGGCAGTTGTTATCTATGTAGATTCAGTTGTGGTGTTTGAAGAAATAATCTAATTTACTATAATTTCTTTCAGCTGGACTTCCATTTGCAATATTTAATTTCCAATACAACCCATTCAAAAGAGGATTTTTTTGCAGTGATGACACCATCAAGTACCCTTACAAAGAAGATACTATATCTTATCAGCTGCTAATGGGAATAATGATTCCATTCACGTTATTTGTTGTAAGTATTTCTTTCTTTCTTGTTTTTGTTTTGTTTTTACAAATAGGGAAGTTTGAAAGGCAATGATTGCTAAACCCATATGTCAGTGCATACAAGTTTCCAAATATTTTAGTTGAGGACCTTAAAGAGGGGTCTTCAATGTTTTGCAGGCCAAGGACCCCCAAACTGATGGAGAGATGGAGCAGGGACCCCCTACTATATATATTTTATAAAATTGTGTTTTATATCAAACTGGGTCTTGTGTCATGTATAAACATAGCTACCCTGTTATTGTGCAATCAATTCTAAGCTATTCAAATAATACACAGGTTCATATATTCATGTTTTTATTTTAAATGTGCAAGGTACAGGGTGGCCGTGCCATTGCCATTAATAAAGTACATCTTGCATACAACTATTAAAATAATTCACAGATGCATGTAGAAGGGACAGTGAATCCTCAAGGCATCTTTGGATGGCATACATACTCCCACATTAGTGAGATGTCTGACCCTGATGAGTAGCAGACAACTTATCCAACCTTGAATGGATGGAGGTTGTCAGGCAGAGGGTCATATCAGCCTCAGGCTGCAGTCTTGACCTGTATTTGTTTTTCAGGTAGGTGAGTGAGGAAAGTCCACTTTCGCAAAGATATGTTGTTGCAAAGGGCAAAAGGCTCATCATAGCTTTTGCTGCCAATTGTGGAAAGTATTTCAGATTAGATTAGATTAGATTAAAACTTTATTGATCCCTTTGGGAGGGTTCCCTCAGAGAAATTAAGATTCCAGCAGCACCATTACAGATAAACAGAGAAAAAAAATAGAGGAAAACTTCTCGATAAATTAAAATAAATGAAGTATTTACATATACAAATATAAAAAGAATAAAATATGAGGAAGAGAGGAAGGGGGGAAGGAGGAAGGGGAAAAAAAGGGGGAGGACTTTTGAAGATGGCGGAGTGTGCAGATGCAGCGGCTCGTAGCTCCTGTGTTGATGTTTTTGTTTTCTTGTTACTACTCATGTTTATGTTCACTACATCACTGGAAGCTGTTATACTGTATAGCCGGACCGAACTTTGGAACATTGGGTTAAAGTTCGGACTCCACACACCACTGAAACTGGACTTTATTCCACCGGAGCTGCTACGGGCTCCAGAGCCCATGATGACCATTCACCCCCTGCGGACAAAGTGACAGAGGAGACACCGTAAACAAAAGAGGGGCAAGAGAGCCGGCCTACAGGCTAGGCTACAAGCTAACCCACACAGACCGGCACTCCCCAGTCTCTTCCTCACCAACACCAGGTCTCTCGCCAACAAAATCGATGAGGTGCATCTGAGGATTGTCTCTCGCCGCATGGACAGCTGTGTGACCATTGTCACGGAGACCTGGCTGGACGACAACACTCCGGATGCAGCGGTGGAGTTAGCGAGGCGCTCTTTGTTCCAGGCGGATAGGACTGCAGCTTTGGGTAAGAGCAGAGGCGGAGGTTTGGCGATGTATGTACACAATGCCTGGTGTACAGCCACACACTCCGTCGGCACATCCTGCTCCCCTGCACTGTAAAACATTTCAAATTGGTTTAACTTGGAAATGCAAGTTCACCTGCTGCCTTGAAAATGCAAGTTAACTC